>JAWPHD010020516.1:0-31508 GCA_037043455.1 Cyrtodaria siliqua | reverse complement strand
ATGATACTCGTTGACATTTTATGTCCAAGGGACGTAATTCGTTTACGGGTAAATAGAAAAAATAGAGATAACGTTTCTCTTTCTGCGATCTGAGTGTCCAAATGGTTATTATTTATAAAGGTATTACGTATAGAATATGTACATTATTATCTGGCGTGTTGTAATGGTTGTTACTATGATACTTGTTATGATTATTGCAGCAAACCTGTATCAAGACACAACGTTAATCTCTTACCAAGTGAGCCCAGAAGTTGCATGTACAAGCCATGACACGGCAACAATGAGTTTCACCGTAAGTTTTTCATTTGTATACGTACTTTCAACAGAGATGACCACGTCAGAAATGCCACTGGCACTCTATGGCACGCAAAATGATACTCGTTGACATTTTATGTCCAAGGGACGTAATTCGTTTACGGGTAAATAGAAAAAATAGAGATAACGTTGCTCTTTCTGCGATCTGAGTGTCCAAATGGTTATTATTTATAAAGGTATTACGTAAAGAATATGTACATTATTATCTGGCGTGTTGTAATGGTTGTTACTATGATACTTGTTATGATTATTGCAGCAAACCTGTATCAAGACACAACGTTAATCTCTTACCAAGTGAGCGCAGAAGTTGCATGTACAAGCCATGACACGGCAACAATGAGTTTCACCGTAAGTTTTTCATTTGTATACGTACTTTAAACAGAGATGACCACGTCAGAAATGCCACTGGCACTCTATGGCACGCAAAATGATACTCGTTGACATTTTATGTCCAAGGGACGTAATACGTTTACGGGTAAATAGAAAAAATAGAGATAACGTTGCTCTTTCTGCGATCTGAGTGTCCAAATGGTTATTATTTATAAAGGTATTACGTATAGAATATGTACATTATTATCTGGCGTGTTGTAATGGTTGTTACTATGATACTTGTTATGATTATTGCAGCAAACCTGTACCAAGACACAACGTTAATCTCTTACCAAGTGAGCCCAGAAGTTGCATGTACAAGCCATGACACGGCACAATGAGTTTCACCGTAAGTTTTTCATTTGTATACGTACTTTCAACAGAGATGACCACGTCAGAAATGCCACTGGCACTCTATGGCACGCAAAATGATACTCGTTGACATTTTATGTCCAAGGGACGTAATTCGTTTACGGGTAAATAGAAAAAATAGAGATAACGTTGCTCTTTCTGCGATCTGAGTGTCCAAATGGTTATTATTTATAAAGGTATTACGTAAAGAATATGTACATTATTATCTGGCGTGTTGTAATGGTTGTTACTATGATACTTGTTATGATTATTGCAGCAAACCTGTATCAAGACACAACGTTAATCTCTTACCAAGTGAGCCCAGAAGTTGCATGTACAAGCCATGACACGGCAACAATGAGTTTCACCGTAAGTTTTTCATTTGTATACGTACTTTCAACAGAGATGACCACGTCAGAAATGCCACTGGCACTCTATGGCACGCAAAATGATACTCGTTGACATTTTATGTCCAAGGGACGTAATTCGTTTACGGGGTAAATAGAAAAAATAGAGATAACGTTGCTCTTTCTGCGATCTGAGTGTCCAAATGGTTATAATTTATAAAGGTATTACGTATAGAATATGTACATTATTATCTGGCGTGTTGTAATGGTTGTTACTATGATACTTTTTATGATTATTGCAGCAAACCTGTATCAAGACACAACGTTAATCTCTTACCAAGTGAGCGCAGAAGTTGCATGTACAAGCCATGACACGGCAACAATGAGTTTCACCGTAAGTTTTTCATTTGTATACGTACTTTCAACAGAGATGACCACGTCAGAAATGCCACTGGCACTCTATGGCACGCAAAATGATACTCGTTGACATTTTATGTCCAAGGGACGTAATTCGTTTACGGGTAAATAGAAAAAATAGAGATAACGTTTCTCTTTCTGCGATCTGAGTGTCCAAATGGTTATTATTTATAAAGGTATTACGTATAGAATATGTACATTATTATCTGGCGTGTTGTAATGGTTGTTACTATGATACTTGTTATGATTATTGCAGCAAACCTGTATCAAGACACAACGTTAATCTCTTACCAAGTGAGCCCAGAAGTTGCATGTACAAGCCATGACACGGCAACAATGAGTTTCACCGTAAGTTTTTCATTTGTATACGTACTTTCAACAGAGATAACCACGTCAGAAATGCCACTGGCACTCTATGGCACGCAAAATGATACTCGTTGACATTTTATGTCCAAGGGACGTAATTCGTTTACGGGTAAATAGAAAAAAATAGAGATAACGTTGCTCTTTCTGCGATCTGAGTGTCCAAATGGTTATTATTTATAAAGGTATTACGTAAAGAATATGTACATTATTATCTGGCGTGTTGTAATGGTTGTTACTATGATACTTGTTATGATTATTGCAGCAAACCTGTATCAAGACACAACGTTAATCTCTTACCAAGTGAGCGCAGAAGTTGCATGTACAAGCCATGACACGGCAACAATGAGTTTCACCGTAAGTTTTTCATTTGTATACGTACTTTAAACAGAGATGACCACGTCAGAAATGCCACTGGCACTCTATGGCACGCAAAATGATACTCGTTGACATTTTATGTCCAAGGGACGTAATACGTTTACTGGTAAATAGAAAAAATAGAGATAACGTTGCTCTTTCTGCGATCTGAGTGTCCAAACGGTTATTATTTATAAAGGTATTACGTATAGAATATGTACATTATTATCTGGCGTGTTGTAATGGTTGTTACTATGATACTTGTTATGATTATTGCAGCAAACCTGTACCAAGACACAACGTTAATCTCTTACCAAGTGAGCCCAGAAGTTGCATGTACAAGCCATGACACGGCAACAATGAGTTTCACCGTAAGTTTTTCATTTGTATACGTACTTTCAACAGAGATGACCACGTCAGAAATGCCACTGTCACTCTATGGCACGCAAAATGATACTCGTTGACATTTTATGTCCAAGGGACGTAATTCGTTTACGGGTAAATAGAAAAAATAGAGATAACGTTGCTCTTTCTGCGATCTTAGTGTCCAAATGGTTATTATTTATAAAGGTATTACGTAAAGAATATGTACATTATTATCTGGCGTGTTGTAATGGTTGTTACTATGATACTTGTTATGATTATTGCAGCAAACCTGTATCAAGACACAACGTTAATCTCTTACCAAGTGAGCGCAGAAGTTGCATGTACAAGCCATGACACGGCAACAATGAGTTTCACCGTAAGTTTTTCATTTGTATACGTACTTTCAACAGAGATGACCACGTCAGAAATGCCACTGGCACTCTATGGCACGCAAAATGATACTCGTTGACATTTTATGTCCAAGGGACGTAATTCGTTTACGGGTAAATAGAAAAAATAGAGATAACGTTGCTCTTTCTGCGATCTGAGTGTCCAAATGGTTATTATTTATAAAGGTATTACGTATAGAATATGTACATTATTATCTGGCGTGTTGTAATGGTTGTTACTATGATACTTGTTATGATTATTGCAGCAAACCTGTATCAAGACACAACGTTAATCTCTTACCAAGTGAGCGCAGAAGTTGCATGTACAAGCCATGACACGGCAACAATGAGTTTCACCGTAAGTTTTTCATTTGTTATACGTACTTTCAACAGAGATGACCACGTCAGAAATGCCACTGGCACTCTATGGCACGCAAAATGATACTCGTTGACATTTTATGTCCAAGGGACGTAATTCGTTTACGGGTAAATAGAAAAAATAGAGATAACGTTTCTCTTTCTGCGATCTGAGTGTCCAAATGGTTATTATTTATAAAGGTATTACGTATAGAATATGTACATTATTATCTGGCGTGTTGTAATGGTTGTTACTATGATACTTGTTATGATTATTGCAGCAAACCTGTATCAAGACACAACGTTAATCTCTTACCAAGTGAGCCAGAAGTTGCATGTACAAGCCATGACACTGGCAACAATGAGTTTCACCGTAAGTTTTTCATTTGTATACGTACTTTCAACAGAGATGACCACGTCAGAAATGCCACTGGCACTCTATGGCACGCAAAATGATACTCGTTGACATTTTATGTCCAAGGGACGTAATTCGTTTACGGGTAAATAGAAAAAATAGAGATAACGTTGCTCTTTCTGCGATCTGAGTGTCCAAATGGTTATTATTTATAAAGGTATTACGTAAAGAATATGTACATTATTATCTGGCGTGTTGTAATGGTTGTTACTATGATACTTGTTATGATTATTGCAGCAAACCTGTATCAAGACACAACGTTAATCTCTTACCAAGTGAGCGCAGAAGTTGCATGTACAAGCCATGACACGGCAACAATGAGTTTCACCGTAAGTTTTTCATTTGTATACGTACTTTAAACAGAGATGACCACGTCAGAAATGCCACTGGCACTCTATGGCACGCAAAATGATACTCGTTGACATTTTATGTCCAAGGGACGTAATACGTTTACGGGTAAATAGAAAAAATAGAGATAACGTTGCTCTTTCTGCGATCTGAGTGTCCAAACGGTTATTATTTATAAAGGTATTACGTATAGAATATGTACATTATTATCTGGCGTGTTGTAATGGTTGTTACTATGATACTTGTTATGATTATTGCAGCAAACCTGTACCAAGACACAACGTTAATCTCTTACCAAGTGAGCCCAGAAGTTGCATGTACAAGCCATGACACGGCAACAATGAGTTTCACCGTAAGTTTTTCATTTGTATACGTACTTTCAACAGAGATGACCACGTCAGAAATGCCACTGGCACTCTATGGCACGCAAAATGATACTCGTTGACATTTTATGTCCAAGGGACGTAATTCGTTTACGGGTAAATAGAAAAAATAGAGATAACGTTGCTCTTTCTGCGATCTGAGTGTCCAAACGGTTATTATTTATAAAGGTATTACGTATAGAATATGTACATTATTATCTGGCGTGTTGTAATGGTTGTTACTATGATACTTGTTATGATTATTGCAGCAAACCTGTACCAAGACACAACGTTAATCTCTTACCAAGTGAGCCCAGAAGTTGCATGTACAAGCCATGACACGGCAACAATGAGTTTCACCGTAAGTTTTTCATTTGTATACGTACTTTCAACAGAGATGACCACGTCAGAAATGCCACTGTCACTCTATGGCACGCAAAATGATACTCGTTGACATTTTATGTCCAAGGGACGTAATTCGTTTACGGGTAAATAGAAAAAATAGAGATAACGTTGCTCTTTCTGCGATCTTAGTGTCCAAATGGTTATTATTTATAAAGGTATTACGTAAAGAATATGTACATTATTATCTGGCGTGTTGTAATGGTTGTTACTATGATACTTGTTATGATTATTGCAGCAAACCTGTATCAAGACACAACGTTAATCTCTTACCAAGTGAGCGCAGAAGTTGCATGTACAAGCCATGACACGGCAACAATGAGTTTCACCGTAAGTTTTTCATTTGTATACGTACTTTCAACAGAGATGACCACGTCAGAAATGCCACTGGCACTCTATGGCACGCAAAATGATACTCGTTGACATTTTATGTCCAAGGGACGTAATTCGTTTACGGGTAAATAGAAAAAATAGAGATAACGTTGCTCTTTCTGCGATCTGAGTGTCCAAATGGTTATTATTTATAAAGGTATTACGTATAGAATATGTACATTATTATCTGGCGTGTTGTAATGGTTGTTACTATGATACTTGTTATGATTATTGCAGCAAACCTGTATCAAGACACAACGTTAATCTCTTACCAAGTGAGCGCAGAAGTTGCATGTACAAGCCATGACACGGCAACAATGAGTTTCACCGTAAGTTTTTCATTTGTATACGTACTTTCAACAGAGATGACCACGTCAGAAATGCCACTGGCACTCTATGGCACGCAAAATGATACTCGTTGACATTTTATGTCCAAGGGACGTAATTCGTTTACGGGTAAATAGAAAAAATAGAGATAACGTTTCTCTTTCTGCGATCTGAGTGTCCAAATGGTTATTATTTATAAAGGTATTACGTATAGAATATGTACATTATTATCTGGCGTGTTGTAATGGTTGTTACTATGATACTTGTTATGATTATTGCAGCAAACCTGTATCAAGACACAACGTTAATCTCTTACCAAGTGAGCCCAGAAGTTGCATGTACAAGCCATGACACGGCAACAATGAGTTTCACCGTAAGTTTTTCATTTGTATACGTACTTTCAACAGAGATGACCACGTCAGAAATGCCACTGGCACTCTATGGCACGCAAAATGATACTCGTTGACATTTTATGTCCAAGGGACGTAATTCGTTTACGGGTAAATAGAAAAAATAGAGATAACGTTGCTCTTTCTGCGATCTGAGTGTCCAAATGGTTATTATTTATAAAGGTATTACGTAAAGAATATGTACATTATTATCTGGCGTGTTGTAATGGTTGTTACTATGATACTTGTTATGATTATTGCAGCAAACCTGTATCAAGACACAACGTTAATCTCTTACCAAGTGAGCGCAGAAGTTGCATGTACAAGCCATGACACGGCAACAATGAGTTTCACCGTAAGTTTTTCATTTGTATACGTACTTTAAACAGAGATGACCACGTCAGAAATGCCACTGGCACTCTATGGCACGCAAAATGATACTCGTTGACATTTTATGTCCAAGGGACGTAATACGTTTACGGGTAAATAGAAAAAATAGAGATAACGTTGCTCTTTCTGCGATCTGAGTGTCCAAACGGTTATTATTTATAAAGGTATTACGTATAGAATATGTACATTATTATCTGGCGTGTTGTAATGGTTGTTACTATGATACTTGTTATGATTATTGCAGCAAACCTGTACCAAGACACAACGTTAATCTCTTACCAAGTGAGCCCAGAAGTTGCATGTACAAGCCATGACACGGCAACAATGAGTTTCACCGTAAGTTTTTCATTTGTATACGTACTTTCAACAGAGATGACCACGTCAGAAATGCCACTGGCACTCTATGGCACGCAAAATGATACTCGTTGACATTTTATGTCCAAGGGACGTAATTCGTTTACGGGTAAATAGAAAAAATAGAGATAACGTTGCTCTTTCTGCGATCTGAGTGTCCAAATGGTTATTATTTATAAAGGTATTACGTAAAGAATATGTACATTATTATCTGGCGTGTTGTAATGGTTGTTACTATGATACTTGTTATGATTATTGCAGCAAACCTGTATCAAGACACAACGTTAATCTCTTACCAAGTGAGCCCATAAGTTGCATGTACAAGCCATGACACGGCAACAATGAGTTTCACCGTAAGTTTTTCATTTGTATACGTACTTTCAACAGAGATGACCACGTCAGAAATGCCACTGGCACTCTATGGCACGCAAAATGATACTCGTTGACATTTTATGTCCAAGGGACGTAATTCGTTTACGGGTAAATAGAAAAAATAGAGATAACGTTGCTCTTTCTGCGATCTGAGTGTCCAAATGGTTATAATTTATAAAGGTATTACGTATAGAATATGTACATTATTATCTGGCGTGTTGTAATGGTTGTTACTATGATACTTGTTATGATTATTGCAGCAAACCTGTATCAAGACACAACGTTAATCTCTTACCAAGTGAGCGCAGAAGTTGCATGTACAAGCCATGACACGGCAACAATGAGTTTCACCGTACGTTTTTCATTTGTATACGTACTTTAAACAGAGATGACCACGTCAGAAATGCCACTGGCACTCTATGGCACGCAAAATGATACTCGTTGACATTTTATGTCCAAGGGACGTAATACGTTTACGGGTAAATAGAAAAAATAGAGATAACGTTGCTCTTTCTGCGATCTGAGTGTCCAAATGGTTATTATTTATAAAGGTATTACGTATAGAATATGTACATTATTATCTGGCGTGATGTAATGGTTGTTACTATGATACTTGTTATGATTATTGCAGCAAACCTGTATCAAGACACAACGTTAATCTCTTACCAAGTGAGCCCAGAAGTTGCATGTACAAGCCATGACACGGCAACAATGAGTTTCACCGTAAGTTTTTCATTTGTATACGTACTTTCAACAGAGATGACCACGTCAGAAATGCCACTGGCACTCTATGGCACGCAAAATGATACTCGTTGACATTTTATGTCCAAGGGACGTAATTCGTTTACGGGTAAATAGAAAAAAATAGAGATAACGTTGCTCTTTCTGCGATCTGAGTGTCCAAATGGTTATTATTTATAAAGGTATTACGTAAAGAATATGTACATTATTATCTGGCGTGTTGTAATGGTTGTTACTATGATACTTGTTATGATTATTGCAGCAAACCTGTATCAAGACACAACGTTAATCTCTTACCAAGTGAGCCCAGAAGTTGCATGTACAAGCCATGACACGGCAACAATGAGTTTCACCGTAAGTTTTTCATTTGTATACGTACTTTCAACAGAGATGACCACGTCAGAAATGCCACTGGCACTCTATGGCACGCAAAATGATACTCGTTGACATTTTATGTCCAAGGGACGTAATTCGTTTACGGGTAAATAGAAAAAATAGAGATAACGTTGCTCTTTCTGCGATCTGAGTGTCCAAATGGTTATTATTTATAAAGGTATTACGTAAAGAATATGTACATTATTATCTGGCGTGTTGTAATGGTTGTTACTATGATACTTGTTATGATTATTGCAGCAAACCTGTATCAAGACACAACGTTAATCTCTTACCAAGTGAGCCCAGAAGTTGCATGTACAAGCCATGACACGGCAACAATGAGTTTCACCGTAAGTTTTTCATTTGTATACGTACTTTCAACAGAGATGACCACGTCAGAAATGCCACTGGCACTCTATGACACGCAAAATGATACTCGTTGACATGTTATGTCCAAGGGACGTAATTCGTTTACGGGTAAATAGAAAAAAATAGAGATAACGTTGCTCTTTCTGCGATCTGAGTGTCCAAATGGTTATTATTTATAAAGGTATTACGCATAGAATATGTACATTATTATCTGGCGTGTTGTAATGGTTGTTACTATGATACTTGTTATGATTATTGCAGCAAACCTGTATCAAGACACAACGTTAATCTCTTACCAAGTGAGCCCAGAAGTTGCATGTACAAGCCATGACACGGCAACAATGAGTTTCACCGTAAGTTTTTCATTTGTATACGTACTTTCAACAGAGATGACCACGTCAGTAATGCCACTGGCACTCTATGGCACGCAAAATGATACTCGTTGACATTTTATGTCCAAGGGACGTAATTCGTTTACGGGTAAATAGAAAAAATAGAGATAACGTTGCTCTTTCTGCGATCTGAGTGTCCAAATGGTTATTATTTATAAAGGTATTACGTAAAGAATATGTACATTATTATCTGGCGTGTTGTAATGGTTGTTACTATGATACTTGTTATGATTATTGCAGCAAACCTGTATCAAGACACAACGTTAATCTCTTACCTAGTGAGCCCAGAAGTTGCATGTACAAGCCATGACACGGCAACAATGAGTTTCACCGTAAGTTTTTCATTTGTATACGTACTTTCAACAGAGATGACCACGTCAGAAATGCCACTGGCACTCTATGGCACGCAAAATGATACTCGTTGACATTTTATGTCCAAGGGACGTAATTCGTTTACGGGTAAATAGAAAAAATAGAGATAACGTTGCTCTTTCTGCGATCTGAGTGTCCAAATGGTTATTATTTATAAAGGTATTACGTATAGAATATGTACATTATTATCTGGCGTGTTGTAATGGTTGTTACTATGATACTTGTTATGATTATTGCAGCAAACCTGTATCAAGACACAACGTTAATCTCTTACCAAGTGAGCCCAGAAGTTGCATGTACAAGCCATGACACGGCAACAATGAGTTTCACCGTAAGTTTTTCATTTGTATACGTACTTTCAACAGAGATGACCACGTCAGAAATGCCACTGGCACTCTATGGCACGCAAAATGATACTCGTTGACATTTTATGTCCAAGGGACGTAATTCGTTTACGGGTAAATAGAAAAAATAGAGATAACGTTGCTCTTTCTGCGATCTGAGTGTCCAAATGGTTATTATTTATAAAGGTATTACGTAAAGAATATGTACATTATTATCTGGCGTGTTGTAATGGTTGTTACTATGATACTTGTTATGATTATTGCAGCAAACCTGTATCAAGACACAACGTTAATCTCTTACCAAGTGAGCGCAGAAGTTGCATGTACAAGCCATGACACGGCAACAATGAGTTCCACCGTAAGTTTTTCATTTGTATACGTACTTTCAACAGAGATGACCACGTCAGAAATGCCACTGGCACTCTATGGCACGCAAAATGATACTCGTTGACATTTTATGTCCAAGGGACGTAATTCGTTTACGGGTAAATAGAAAAAATAGAGATAACGTTTCTCTTTCTGCGATCTGAGTGTCCAAATGGTTATTATTTATAAAGGTATTACGTATAGAATATGTACATTATTATCTGGCGTGTTGTAATGGTTGTTACTATGATACTTGTTATGATTATTGCAGCAAACCTGTATCAAGACACAACGTTAATCTCTTACCAAGTGAGCCCAGAAGTTGCATGTACAAGCCATGACACGGCAACAATGAGTTTCACCGTAAGTTTTTCATTTGTATACGTACTTTCAACAGAGATGACCACGTCAGAAATGCCACTGGCACTCTATGGCACGCAAAATGATACTCGTTGACATTTTATGTCCAAGGGACGTAATACGTTTACGGGTAAATAGAAAAAATAAAGATAACGTTGCTCTTTCTGCGATCTGAGTGTCCAAACGGTTATTATTTATAAAGGTATTACGTATAGAATATGTACATTATTATCTGGCGTGTTGTAATGGTTGTTACTATGATACTTGTTATGATTATTGCAGCAAACCTGTACCAAAACACAACGTTAATCTCTTACCAAGTGAGCCCAGAAGTTGCATGTAGAAGCCATGACACGGCAACAATGAGTTTCACCGTAAGTTTTTCATTTGTATACGTACTTTCAACAGAGATGACCACGTCAGAAATGCCACTGGCACTCTATGGCAAATGATACTCGTTGACATTTTATGTCCAAGGGACGTAATTCGTTTACGGGTAAATAGAAAAAATAGAGATAACGTTGCTCTTTCTGCGATCTGAGTGTCCAAATGGTTATTATTTATAAAGGTATTACGTATAGAATAAGTACATTATTATCTGGCGTGTTGTAATGGTTGTTACTATGATACTTGTTATGATTAATGCAGCAAACCTGTATCAAGACACAACGTTAATCTCTTACCAAGTGAGCCCAGAAGTTGCATGTACAAGCCATGACACGGCAACAATGAGTTTCACCGTAAGTTTTTCATTTGTATACGTACTTTCAACAGAGATGACCACGTCAGAAATGCCACTGGCACTCTATGGCACGCAAAATGATACTCGTTGACATTTTATGTCCAAGGGACGTAATTCGTTTACGGGGAAATAGAAAAAATAGAGATAACGTTGCTCTTTCTGCGATCTGAGTGTCTAAATGGTTATTATTTATAAAGGTATTACGTATAGAATATGTACATTATTATCTGGCGTGTTGTAATGGTTGTTACTATGATACTTGTTATGATTATTGCAGCAAACCTGTATCAAGACACAACGTTAATCTCTTACCAAGTGAGCACAGAAGTTGCATGTACAAGCCATGACACGGCAACAATGAGTTTCACCGTAAGTTTTTCATTTGTATACGTACTTTCAACAGAGATGACCACGTCAGAAATGCCCCTGGCACTCTCTGGCACGCACAATGATACTCGTTGACATTTTATGTCCAAGGGACGTAATTCGTTTACGGGTAAATAGAAAAAATAGAGATAACGTTGCTCTTTCTGCGATATGAGTGTCCAAATGGTTATTATTTATAAAGGTATTACGTATAGAATATGTACATTATTATCTGGCGTGTTGTAATGGTTGTTACTATGATACTTGTTATGATTATTGCAGCAAACCTGTATCAAGACACAACGTTAATCTCTTACCAAGTGAGCCCAGAAGTTGCATGTACAAGCCATGACACGGCAACAATGAGTTTCACCGTAAGTTTTTCATTTGTATACGTACTTTCAACAGAGATGACCACGTCAAAAATGCCACTGGCACTCTATGGCACGCAAAATGATACTCGTTGACATTTTATGTCCAAGGGACGTAATTCGTTTACGGGTAAATAGAAAAAATAGAGATAACGTTGCTCTTTCTGCGATCTGAGTGTCCAAATGGTTATTATTTATAAAGGTATTACGTATAGAATATGTACATTATTTTCTGGCGTGTTGTAATGGTTGTTACTATGATACTTGTTATGATTATTGCAGCAAACCTGTATCAAGACACAACGTTAATCTCTTACCAAGTGAGCCCAGAAGTTGCATGTACAAGCCATGACACGGCAACAATGAGTTTCACCGTAAGTTTTTCATTTGTATACGTACTTTCAACAGAGATGACCACGTCAGAAATGCCACTGGCAGTCTATGGCACGCAAAATGATACTCGTTGACATTTTATGTCCAAGGGACGTAATTCGTTTACGGGTAAATAGAAAAAATAGAGATAACGTTGCTCTTTCTGCGATCTGAGTGTCCAAATGGTTATTATTTATAAAGGTATTACGTATAGAATATGTACATTATTATCTGGCGTGTTGTAATGGTTGTTACTATGATACTTGTTATGATTATTGCAGCAAACCTGTATCAAGACACAACGTTAATCTCTTACCAAGTGAGCCCAGAAGTTGCATGTACAAGCCATGACACGGCAACAATGAGTTTCACCGTAAGTTTTTCATTTGTATACGTACTTTCAACAGAGATGACCACGTCAGAAATGCCACTGGCACTCTATGGCACGCAAAATGATACTCGTTGACATTTTATGTCCAAGGGACGTAATTCGTTTACGGGTAAATAGAAAAAATAGAGATAACGTTGCTCTTTCTGCGATCTGAGTGTCCAAATGGTTATTATTTATAAAGGTATTACGTATAGAATATGTACATTATTATCTGGCGTGTTGTAATGGTTGTTACTATGATACTTGTTATGATTATTGCAGCAAACCTGTATCAAGACACAACGTTAATCTCTTACCAAGTGAGCCCAGAAGTTGCATGTACAAGCCATGACACGGCAACAATGAGTTTCACCGTAAGTTTTTCATTTGTATACGTACTTTCAACAGAGATGACCACGTCAGAAATGCCACTGGCAGTCTATGGCACGCAAAATGATACTCGTTGACATTTTATGTCCAAGGGACGTAATTCGTTTACGGGTAAATAGAAAAAATAGAGATAACGTTGCTCTTTCTGCGATCTGAGTGTCCAAATGGTTATTATTTATAAAGGTATTACGTATAGAATATGTACATTATTATCTGGCGTGTTGTAATGGTTGTTACTATGATACTTGTTATGATTATTGCAGCAAACCTGTATCAAGACACAACGTTAATCTCTTACCAAGTGAGCCCAGAAGTTGCATGTACAAGCCATGACACGGCAACAATGAGTTTCACCGTAAGTTTTTCATTTGTATACGTACTTTTAACAGAGATGACCACGTCAGAAATGCCACTGGCACTCTATGGCACGCAAAATGATACTCGTTGACATTTTATGTCCAAGGGACGTAATTCGTTTACGGGTAAATAGAAAAAATAGAGATAACGTTGCTCTTTCTGCGATCTGAGTGTCCAAATGGTTATTATTTATAAAGGTATTACGTATAGAATATGTACATTATTATCTGGCGTGCTGTAATGGTTGTTACTATGATACTTGTTATGATTATTGCAGCAAACCTGTATCAAGACACAACGTTAATCTCTTCCCAAGTGAGCCCAGAAGTTGCATGTACAAGCCATGACACGGCAACAATGAGTTTCACCGTAAGTTTTTCATTTGTATACGTACTTTCAACAGAGATGACCACGTCAGAAATGCCACTGGCACTCTATGGCACGCAAAATGATACTCGTTGACATTTTATGTCCAAGGGACGTAATTCGTTTACGGGTAAATAGAAAAAATAGAGATAACGTTGCTCTTTCTGCGATCTGAGTGTCCAAATGGTTATTATTTATAAAGGTATTACGTATAGAATATGTACATTATTATCTGGCGTGTTGTAATGGTTGTTACTATGATACTTGTTATGATTATTGCAGCAAACCTGTATCAAGACACAACGTTAATCTCTTACCAAGTGAGCCCAGAAGTTGCATGTACAAGCCATGACACGGCAACAATGAGTTTCACAGTAAGTTTTTCATTTGTATACGTACTTTCAACAGAGATGACCACGTCAGAAATGCCACTGGCAGTCTATGGCACGCAAAATGATACTCGTTGACATTTTATGTCCAAGGGACGTAATTCGTTTACGGGTAAATAGAAAAAATAGAGATAACGTTGCTCTTTCTGCGATCTGAGTGTCCAAATGGTTATTATTTATAAAGGTATTACGTATAGAATATGTACATTATTATCTGGCGTGTTGTAATGGTTGTTACTATGATACTTGTTATGATTATTGCAGCAAACCTGTATCAAGACACAACGTTAATCTCTTACCAAGTGAGCCCAGAAGTTGCATGTACAAGCCATGACACGGCAACAATGAGTTTCACCGTAAGTTTTTCATTTGTATACGTACTTTCAACAGAGATGACCACGTCAGAAATGCCACTGGCACTCTATGGCACGCAAAATGATACTCGTTGACATTTTATGTCCAAGGGACGTAATTCGTTTACGGGTAAATAGAAAAAATAGAGATAACGTTGCTCTTTCTGCGATCTGAGTGTCCAAATGGTTATTATTTATAAAGGTATTACGTATAGAATATGTACATTATTATCTGGCGTGCTGTAATGGTTGTTACTATGATACTTGTTATGATTATTGCAGCAAACCTGTATCAAGACACAACGTTAATCTCTTACCAAGTGAGCCCAGAAGTTGCATGTACAAGCCATGACACGGCAACAATGAGTTTCACCGTAAGTTTTTCATTTGTATACGTACTTTCAACAGAGATGACCACGTCAGAAATGCCACTGGCACTCTATGGCACGCAAAATGATACTCGTTGACATTTTATGTCCAAGGGACGTAATTCGTTTACGGGTAAATAGAAAAAATAGAGATAACGTTGCTCTTTCTGCGATCTGAGTGTCCAAATGGTTATTATTTATAAAGGTATTACGTATAGAATATGTACATTATTATCTGGCGTGTTGTAATGGTCGTTACTATGATACTTGTTATGATTATTGCAGCAAACCTGTATCAAGACACAACGTTAATCTCTTATCAAGTGAGCCCAGAAGTTGCATGTACAAGCCATGACACGGCGACAATGAGTTTCACCGTAAGTTTTTCATTTGTATACGTACTTTCAACAGAGATGACCATGTCAGAAATGCCACTGGCACTCTATGGCACGCAAAATGATACTCGTTGACATTTTATGTCCAAGGGACGTAATTCGTTTACGGGTAAATAGAAAAAATAGAGATAACGTTGCTCTTTCTGCGATCTGAGTGTCTAAATGGTTATTATTTATAAAGGTATTACGTATAGAATATGTACATTATTATCTGGCGTGTTGTAATGGTTGTTACTATGATACTTGTTATGATTATTGCAGCAAACCTGTATCAAGACACAACGTTAATCTCTTACCAAGTGAGCCCAGAAGTTGCATGTACAAGCCATGACACGGCAACAATGAGTTTCACCGTAAGTTTTTCATTTGTATACGTACTTTCAACAGAGATGACCACGTCAGAAATGCCACTGGCACTCTATGGCACGCAAAATGATACTCGTTGACATTTTATGTACAAGGGACGTAATTCGTTTACGGGTAAATAGAAAAAATAGAGATAACGTTGCTCTTTCTGCGATCTGAGTGTCCAAATGGTTATTATTTATAAAGGTATTACGTATAGAATATGTACATTATTATCTGGCGTGTTGTAATGGTTGTTACTATGATACTTGTTATGATTATTGCAGCAAACCTGTATCAAGATACAACGTTAATCTCTTACCAAGTGAGCCCAGAAGTTGCATGTACAAGCCATGACACGGCAACAATGAGTTTCACCGTAATTTTTTATTTGTATACGTACTTTCAACAGAGATGACCACGTCAGAAATGCCACTGGCAGTCTATGGCACGCAAAATGATACTCGTTGACATTTTATGTCCAAGGGACGTAATTCGTTTACGGGTAAATAGAAAAAATAGAGATAACGTTGCTCTTTCTGCGATCTGAGTGTCCAAATGGTTATTTATAAAGGTATTACGTATAGAATATGTACATTATTTTCTGGCGTGTTGTAATGGTTGTTACTATGATACTTGTTATGATTATTGCAGCAAACCTGTATCAAGACACAACGTTAATCTCTTACCAAGTGAGCCCAGAAGTTGCATGTACAAGCCATGACACGGCAACAATGAGTTTCACCGTAAGTTTTTCATTTGTATACGTACTTTCAACAGAGATGACCACGTCAGAAATGCCACTGGCACTCTATGGCACGCAAAATGATACTCGTTGACATTTTATGTCCAAGGGACGTAATTCGTTTACGGGTAAATAGAAAAAATAGAGATAACGTTGCTCTTTCTGCGATCTGAGTGTCCAAATGGTTATTATTTATAAAGGTATTACGTATAGAATATGTACATTATTATCTGGCGTGTTGTAATGGTTGTTACTATGATACTTGTTTTGATTATTGCAGCAAACCTGTATCAAGACACAACGTTAATCTTTTACCAAGTGAGCCCAGAAGTTGCATGTACAAGCCATGACACGGCAACAATGAGTTTCACCGTAAGTTTTTCATTTGTATACGTACTTTCAACAGAGATGACCACGTCAGAAATGCCACTGGCACTCTATGGCACGCAAAAAGATACTCGTTGACATTTTCTGTCCAAGGGACGTAATTCGTTTACGGTTAAATAGAAAAAATAGAGATAACGTTGCTCTTTCTGCGATCTGAGTGTCCAAATGGTTATTATTTATAAAGGTATTACGTATAGAATATGTACATTATTATCTGGCGTGTTGTAATGGTTGTTACTATGATACTTGTTATGATTATTGCAGCAAACCTGTATCAAGACACAACGTTAATCTCTTACCAAGTGAGCCCAGAAGTTGCATGTACAAGCCATGACACGGCAACAATGAGTTTCACCGTAAGTTTTTCATTTGTATACGTACTTTCAACAGAGATGACCACGTCAGAAATGCCACTGGCACTCTATGGCGCGCAAAATGATACTCGTTGACATTTTATGTCCAAGGGACGTAATTCGTTTACGGGTAAATAGAAAAAATAGAGATAACGTTGCTCTTTCTGCGATCTGAGTGTCCAAATGGTTATTATTTATAAAGGTATTACGTATAGAATATGTACATTATTATCTGGCGTGTTGTAATGGTTGTTACTATGATACTTGTTATGATTATTGCAGCAAACCTGTATCAAGACACAACGTTAATCTCTTACCAAGTGAGCCCAGAAGTTGCATGTACAAGCCATGACACGGCAACAATGAGTTTCACCGTAAGTTTTTCATTTGTATACGTACTTTCAACAGAGATGACCACGTCAGAAATGCCACTGGCACTCTATGGCACGCAAAATGATACTCGTTGACATTTTATGTCCAAGGGACGTAATTCGTTTACGGGTAAATAGAAAAAATAGAGATAACGTTGCTCTTTCTGCGATCTGAGTGTCCAAATGGTTATTATTTATAAAGGTATTACGTATAGAATATGTACATTATTATCTGGCGTGTTGTAATGGTTGTTACTATGATACTTGTTATGATTATTGCAGCAAACCTGTATCAAGACACAACGTTAATCTCTTACCAAGTGAGCCCAGAAGTTGCATGTACAAGCCATGACACGGCAACAATGAGTTTCACCGTAGGTTTTTCATTTGTATACGTACTTTCAACAGAGATGACCACGTCAGAAATGCCACTGGCAGTCTATGGCACGCAAAATGATACTCGTTGACATTTTATGTCCAAGGGACGTAATTCGTTTACGGGTAAATAGAAAAAATAGAGATAACGTTGCTCTTTCTGCGATCTGAGTGTCCAAATGGTTATTATTTATAAAGGTATTACGTATAGAATATGTACATTATTATCTGGCGTGCTGTAATGGTTGTTACTATGATACTTGTTATGATTATTGCAGCAAACCTGTATCAAGACACAACGTTAATCTCTTACCAAGTGAGCCCAGAAGTTGCATGTACAAGCCATGACACGGCAACAATGAGTTTCACCGTAAGTTTTTCATTTGTATACGTACTTTCAACAGAGATGACCACGTCAGAAATGCCACTGGCACTCTATGGCACGCAAAATGATACTCGTTGACATTTTATGTCCAAGGGACGTAATTCGTTTACGGGTAAATAGAAAAAATAGAGATAACGTTGCTCTTTCTGCGATCTGAGTGTCCAAATGGTTATTATTTATAAAGGTATTACGTATAGAATATGTACATTATTATCTGGCGTGTTGTAATGGTTGTTACTATGATACTTGTTATGATTATTGCAGCAAACCTGTATCAAGACACAACGTTAATCTCTTACCAAGTGAGCCCAGAAGTTGCATGTACAAGCCATGACACGGCAACAATGAGTTTCACCGTAAGTTTTTCATTTGTATACGTACTTTCAACAGAGATGACCACGTCAGAAATGCCACTGGCAGTCTATGGCACGCAAAATGATACTCGTTGACATTTTATGTCTAAGGGACGTAATTCGTTTACGGGTAAATAGAAAAAAAAGAGATAACATTGCTCTTTCTGCGATCTGAGTGTCCAAATGGTTATTATTTATAAAGGTATTACGTATAGAATATGTACATTATTATCTGGCGTGTTGTAATGGTTGTTACTATGATACTTGTTATGATTATTGCAGCAAACCTGTATGAAGACACAACGTTAATCTCTTACCAAGTGAGCCCAGAAGTTGCATGTACAAGCCATGACACGGCAACAATGAGTTTCACCGTAAGTTTTTCATTTGTATACGTACTTTCAACAGAGATGACCACGTCAGAAATGCCACTGGCACTCTATGGCACGCAAAATGATACTCGTTGACATTTTATGTCCAAGGGACGTAATTCGTTTACGGGTAAATAGAAAAAATAGAGATAACGTTGCTCTTTCTGCGATCTGAGTGTCCAAATGGTTATTATTTATAAAGGTATTACGTATAGAATATGTAAATTATTATCTGGCGTGCTGTAATGGTTGTTACTATGATACTTGTTATGATTATTGCAGCAAACCTGTATCAAGACACAACGTTAATCTCTTACCAAGTGAGCCCAGAAGTTGCATGTACAAGCCATGACACGGCAACAATGAGTTTCACCGTAAGTTTTTCATTTGTATACGTACTTTCAACAGAGATGACCACGTCAGAAATGCCACTGGCACTCTATGGCACGCAAAATGATACTCGTTGACATTTTATGTCCAAGGGACGTAATTCGTTTACGGGTAAATAGAAAAAATAGAGATAACGTTGCTCTTTCTGCGATCTGAGTGTCCAAATGGTTATTATTTATAAAGGTATTACGTATAGAATATGTACATTATTATCTGGCGTGCTGTAATGGTTGTTACTATGATACTTGTTATGATTATTGCAGCAAACCTGTATCAAGACACAACGTTAATCTCTTACCAAGTGAGCCCAGAAGTTGCATGTACAAGCCATGACACGGCAACAATGAGTTTCACCGTAAGTTTTTCATTTGTATACGTACTTTCAACAGAGATGACCACGTCAGAAATGCCACTGGCACTCTATGGCACGCAAAATGATACTCGTTGACATTTTATGTCCAAGGGACGTAATTCGTTTACGGGTAAATAGAAAAAATAGAGATAACGTTGCTCTTTCTGCGATCTGAGTGTCCAAATGGTTATTATTTATAAAGGTATTATGTATAGAATATGTACATTATTATCTGGCGTGTTGTAATGGTTGTTACTATGATACTTGTTATGATTATTGCAGCAAACCTGTATCAAGACACAACGTTAATCTCTTACCAAGTGAGCCCAGAAGTTGCATGTACAAGCCATGACACGGCAACAATGAGTTTCACCGTAAGTTTTTCATTTGTATACGTACTTTCAACAGAGATGACCACGTCAGAAATGCCACTGGCAGTCTATGGCACGCAAAATGATACTCGTTGACATTTTATGTCTAAGGGACGTAATTCGTTTACGGGTAAATAGAAAAAAAAGAGATAACATTGCTCTTTCTGCGATCTGAGTGTCCAAATGGTTATTATTTATAAAGGTATTACGTATAGAATATGTACATTATTATCTGGCGTGTTGTAATGGTTGTTACTATGATACTTGTTATGATTATTGCAGCAAACCTGTATCAAGACACAACGTTAATCTCTTACCAAGTGAGCCCAGAAGTTGCATGTACAAGCCATGACACGGCAACAATGAGTTTCACCGTAAGTTTTTCATTTGTATACGTACTTTCAACAGAGATGACCACGTCAGAAATGCCACTGGCACTCTATGGCACGCAAAATGATACTCGTTGACATTTTATGTCCAAGGGACGTAATTCGTTTACGGGTAAATAGAAAAAATAGAGATAACGTTGCTCTTTCTGCGATCTGAGTGTCCAAATGGTTATTATTTATAAAGGTATTACGTATAGAATATGTACATTATTATCTGGCGTGCTGTAATGGTTGTTACTATGATACTTGTTATGATTATTGCAGCAAACCTGTATCAAGACACAACGTTATTCTCTTACCAAGTGAGCCCAGAAGTTGCATGTACAAGCCATGACACGGCAACAATGAGTTTCACCGTAAGTTTTTCATTTGTATACGTACTTTCAACAGAGATGACCACGTCAGAAATGCCACTGGCACTCTATGGCACGCAAAATGATACTCGTTGACATTTTATGTCCAAGGGACGTAATTCGTTTACGGGTAAATAGAAAAAATAGAGATAACGTTGCTCTTTCTGAGATCTGAGTGTCCAAATGGTTATTATTTATAAAGGTAATACGTATAGAATATGTACATTATTATCTGGCGTGTTGTAATGGTTGTTACTATGATACTTGTTATGATTATTGCAGCAAACCTGTATCAAGATACAACGTTAATCTCTTACCAAGTGAGCCCAGAAGTTGCATGTACAAGCCATGACACGGCAACAATGAGTTTCACCGTAATTTTTTATTTGAATACGTACTTTCAACAGAGATGACCACGTCAGAAATGCCACTGGCAGTCTATGGCACGCAAAATGATACTCGTTGACATTTTATGTCCAAGGGACGTAATTCGTTTACGGGTAAATAGAAAAAATAGAGATAACGTTGCTCTTTCTGCGATCTGAGTGTCCAAATGGTTATTTATAAAGGTATTACGTATAGAATATGTACATTATTTTCTGGCGTGTTGTAATGGTTGTTACTATGATACTTGTTATGATTATTGCAGCAAACCTGTATCAAGACACAACGTTAATCTCTTACCAAGTGAGCCCAGAAGTTGCATGTACAAGCCATGACACGGCAACAATGAGTTTCACCGTAAGTTTTTCATTTGTATACGTACTTTCAACAGAGATGACCACGTCAGAAATGCCACTGGCACTCTATGGCACGCAAAATGATACTCGTTGACATTTTATGTCCAAGGGACGTAATTCGTTTACGGGTAAATAGAAAAAATAGAGATAACGTTGCTCTTTCTGCGATCTGAGTGTCCAAATGGTTATTATTTATAAAGGTATTACGTATAGAATATGTACATTATTATCTGGCGTGTTGTAATGGTTGTTACTATGATACTTGTTTTGATTATTGCAGCAAACCTGTATCAAGACACAACGTTAATCTTTTACCAAGTGAGCCCAGAAGTTGCATGTACAAGCCATGACACGGCAACAATGAGTTTCACCGTAAGTTTTTCATTTGTATACGTACTTTCAACAGAGATGACCACGTCAGAAATGCCACTGGCACTCTATGGCACGCAAAATGATACTCGTTGACATTTTATGTCCAAGGGACGTAATTCGTTTACAGGTAAATAGAAAAAATAGAGATAACGTTGCTTTTTCTGCGATCTGAGTGTCCAAATGGTTAATTATTTATAAAGGTATTACGTATAGAATATGTACATTATTATCTGGCGTGTTGTAATGGTCGTTACTATGATACTTGTTATGATTATTGCAGCAAACCTGTATCAAGACACAACGTTAATCTCTTATCAAGTGAGCCCAGAAGTTGCATGTACAAGCCATGACACGGCGACAATGAGTTTCACCGTAAGTTTTTCATTTGTATACGTACTTTCAACAGAGATGACCATGTCAGAAATGCCACTGGCACTCTATGGCACGCAAAATGATACTCGTTGACATTTTATGTCCAAGGGACGTAATTCGTTTACGGGTAAATAGAAAAAATAGAGATAACGTTGCTCTTTCTGCGATCTGAGTGTCCAAATGGTTATTATTTATAAAGGTATTACGTATAGAATATGTACATTATTATCTGGCGTGTTGTAATGGTTGTTACTATGATACTTGTTATGATTATTGCAGCAAACCTGTATCAAGACACAACGTTAATCTCTTACCAAGTGAGCCCAGAAGTTGCATGTACAAGCCATGACACGGCAACAATGAGTTTCACCGTAAGTTTTTCATTTGTATACGTACTTTCAACAGAGATGACCACGTCAGAAATGCCACTGGCACTCTATGGCACGCAAAATGATACTCGTTGACATTTTATGTACAAGGGACGTAATTCGTTTACGGGTAAATAGAAAAAATAGAGATAACGTTGCTCTTTCTGCGATCTGAGTGTCCAAATGGTTATTATTTATAAAGGTATTACGTATAGAATATGTACATTATTATCTGGCGTGTTGTAATGGTTGTTACTATGATACTTGTTATGATTATTGCAGCAAACCTGTATCAAGATACAACGTTAATCTCTTACCAAGTGAGCCCAGAAGTTGCATGTACAAGCCATGACACGGCAACAATGAGTTTCACCGTAATTTTTTATTTGTATACGTACTTTCAACAGAGATGACCACGTCAGAAATGCCACTGGCAGTCTATGGCACGCAAAATGATACTCGTTGACATTTTATGTCCAAGGGACGTAATTCGTTTACGGGTAAATAGAAAAAATAGAGATAACGTTGCTCTTTCTGCGATCTGAGTGTCCAAATGGTTATTTATAAAGGTATTACGTATAGAATATGTACATTATTTTCTGGCGTGTTGTAATGGTTGTTACTATGATACTTGTTTTGATTATTGCAGCAAACCTGTATCAAGACACAACGTTAATCTTTTACCAAGTGAGCCCAGAAGTTGCATGTACAAGCCATGACACGGCAACAATGAGTTTCACCGTAAGTTTTTCATTTGTATACGTACTTTCAACAGAGATGACCACGTCAGAAATGCCACTGGCACTCTATGGCACGCAAAATGATACTCGTTGACATTTTATGTCCAAGGGACGTAATTCGTTTACAGGTAAATAGAAAAAATAGAGATAACGTTGCTTTTTCTGCGATCTGAGTGTCCAAATGGTTAATTATTTATAAAGGTATTACGTATAGAATATGTACATTATTATCTGGCGTGTTGTAATGGTCGTTACTATGATACTTGTTATGATTATTGCAGCAAACCTGTATCAAGACACAACGTTAATCTCTTATCAAGTGAGCCCAGAAGTTGCATGTACAAGCCATGACACGGCAACAATGAGTTTCACCGTAAGTTTTTCATTTGTATACGTACTTTCAACAGAGATGACCACGTCAGAAATGCCACTGGCACTCTATAGCACGCAAAATGATACTCGTTGACATTTTATGTCCAAGGGACGTAATTCGTTTACGGGTAAATAGAAAAAATAGAGATAACGTTGCTCTTTCTGCGATCTGAGTGTCCAAATGGTTATTATTTATAAAGGTATTACGTATAGAATATGTACATTATTATCTGGCGTGTTGTAATGGTTGTTACTATGATACTTGTTTTGATTATTGCAGCAAACCTGTATCAAGACACAACGTTAATCTTTTACCAAGTGAGCCCAGAAGTTGCATGTACAAGCCATGACACGGCAACAATGAGTTTCACCGTAAGTTTTTCATTTGTATACGTACTTTCAACAGAGATGACCACGTCAGAAATGCCACTGGCACTCTATGGCACGCAAAAAGATACTCGTTGACATTTTCTGTCCAAGGGACGTAATTCGTTTACGGTTAAATAGAAAAAATAGAGATAACGTTGCTCTTTCTGCGATCTGAGTGTCCAAATGGTTATTATTTATAAAGGTATTACGTATAGAATATGTACATTATTATCTGGCGTGTTGTAATGGTTGTTACTATGATACTTGTTATGATTATTGCAGCAAACCTGTATCAAGACACAACGTTAATCTCTTACCAAGTGAGCCCAGAAGTTGCATGTACAAGCCATGACACGGCAACAATGAGTTTCACCGTAAGTTTTTCATTTGTATACGTACTTTCAACAGAGATGACCACGTCAGAAATGCCACTGGCACTCTATGGCGCGCAAAATGATACTCGTTGACATTTTATGTCCAAGGGACGTAATTCGTTTACGGGTAAATAGAAAAAATAGAGATAACGTTGCTCTTTCTGCGATCTGAGTGTCCAAATGGTTATTATTTATAAAGGTATTACGTATAGAATATGTACATTATTATCTGGCGTGTTGTAATGGTTGTTACTATGATACTTGTTATGATTATTGCAGCAAACCTGTATCAAGACACAACGTTAATCTCTTACCAAGTGAGCCCAGAAGTTGCATGTACAAGCCATGACACGGCAACAATGAGTTTCACCGTAAGTTTTTCATTTGTATACGTACTTTCAACAGAGATGACCACGTCAGAAATGCCACTGGCACTCTATGGCACGCAAAATGATACTCGTTGACATTTTATGTCCAAGGGACGTAATTCGTTTACGGGTAAATAGAAAAAATAGAGATAACGTTGCTCTTTCTGCGATCTGAGTGTCCAAATGGTTATTATTTATAAAGGTATTACGTATAGAATATGTACATTATTATCTGGCGTGTTGTAATGGTTGTTACTATGATACTTGTTATGATTATTGCAGCAAACCTGTATCAAGACACAACGTTAATCTCTTACCAAGTGAGCCCAGAAGTTGCATGTACAAGCCATGACACGGCAACAATGAGTTTCACCGTAAGTTTTTCATTTGTATACGTACTTTCAACAGAGATGACCACGTCAGAAATGCCACTGGCTCTCTATGGCGCGCAAAATGATACTCGTTGACATTTTATGTCCAAGGGACGTAATTCGTTTACGGGTAAATAGAAAAAATAGAGATAACGTTGCTCTTTCTGCGATCTGAGTGTCCAAATGGTTATTATTTATAAAGGTATTACGTATAGAATATGTACATTATTATCTGGCGTGTTGTAATGGTTGTTACTATGATACTTGTTATGATTATTGCAGCAAACCTGTATCAAGACACAACGTTAATCTCTTACCAAGTGAGCCCAGAAGTTGCATGTACAAGCCATGACACGGCAACAATGAGTTTCACCGTAAGTTTTTCATTTGTATACGTACTTTCAACAGAGATGACCATGTCAGAAATGCCACTGGCACTCTATGGCACGCAAAATGATACTCGTTGACATTTTATGTCCAAGGGACGTAATTCGTTTACGGGTAAATAGAAAAAATAGAGATAACGTTGCTCTTTCTGCGATCTGAGTGTCCAAATGGTTATTATTTATAAAGGTATTACGTATAGAATATGTACATTATTATCTGGCGTGTTGTAATGGTTGTTACTATGATACTTGTTATGATTATTGCAGCAAACCTGTATCAAGACACAACGTTAATCTCTTACCAAGTGAGCCCAGAAGTTGCATGTACAAGCCATGACACGGCAACAATGAGTTTCACCGTAAGTTTTTCATTTGTATACGTACTTTCAACAGAGATGACCACGTCAGAAATGCCACTGGCACTCTATGGCACGCAAAATGATACTCGTTGACATTTTATGTACAAGGGACGTAATTCGTTTACGGGTAAATAGAAAAAATAGAGATAACGTTGCTCTTTCTGCGATCTGAGTGTCCAAATGGTTATTATTTATAAAGGTATTACGTATAGAATATGTACATTATTATCTGGCGTGTTGTAATGGTTGTTACTATGATACTTGTTATGATTATTGCAGCAAACCTGTATCAAGATACAACGTTAATCTCTTACCAAGTGAGCCCAGAAGTTGCATGTACAAACCATGACACGGCAACAATGAGTTTCACCGTAATTTTTTATTTGTATACGTACTTTCAACAGAGATGACCACGTCAGAAATGCCACTGGCAGTCTATGGCACGCAAAATGATACTCGTTGACATTTTATGTCCAAGGGACGTAATTCGTTTACGGGTAAATAGAAAAAATAGAGATAACGTTGCTCTTTCTGCGATCTGAGTGTCCAAATGGTTATTTATAAAGGTATTACGTATAGAATATGTACATTATTTTCTGGCGTGTTGTAATGGTTGTTACTATGATACTTGTTATGATTATTGCAGCAAACCTGTATCAAGACACAACGTTAATCTCTTACCAAGTGAGCCCAGAAGTTGCATGTACAAGCCATGACACGGCAACAATGAGTTTCACCGTAAGTTTTTCATTTGTATACGTACTTTCAACAGAGATGACCACGTCAGAAATGCCACTGGCACTCTATGGCGCGCAAAATGATACTCGTTGACATTTTATGTCCAAGGGACGTAATTCGTTTACGGGTAAATAGAAAAAATAGAGATAACGTTGCTCTTTCTGCGATCTGAGTGTCCAAATGGTTATTATTTATAAAGGTATTACGTATAGAATATGTACATTATTATCTGGCGTGTTGTAATGGTTGTTACTATGATACTTGTTATGATTATTGCAGCAAACCTGTATCAAGACACAACGTTAATCTCTTACCAAGTGAGCCCAGAAGTTGCATGTACAAGCCATGACACGGCAACAATGAGTTTCACCGTAAGTTTTTCATTTGTATACGTACTTTCAACAGAGATGACCACGTCAGAAATGCCACTGGCACTCTATGGCACGCAAAATGATACTCGTTGACATTTTATGTCCAAGGGACGTAATTCGTTTACGGGTAAATAGAAAAAATAGAGATAACGTTGCTCTTTCTGCGATCTGAGTGTCCAAATGGTTATTATTTATAAAGGTATTACGTATAGAATATGTACATTATTATCTGGCGTGTTGTAATGGTTGTTACTATGATACTTGTTATGATTATTGCAGCAAACCTGTATCAAGACACAACGTTAATCTCTTACCAAGTGAGCCCAGAAGTTGCATGTACAAGCCATGACACGGCAACAATGAGTTTCACCGTAAGTTTTTCATTTGTATACGTACTTTCAACAGAGATGACCACGTCAGAAATGCCACTGGCACTCTATGGCACGCAAAATGATACTCGTTGACATTTTATGTCCAAGGGACGTAATTCGTTTACGGGTAAATAGAAAAAATAGAGATAACGTTGCTCTTTCTGCGATCTGAGTGTCCAAATGGTTATTATTTATAAAGGTATTACGTATAGAATATGTACATTATTATCTGGCGTGTTGTAATGGTTGTTACTATGATACTTGTTATGATTATTGCAGCAAACCTGTATCAAGACACAACGTTAATCTCTTACCAAGTGAGCCCAGAAGTTGCATGTACAAGCCATGACACGGCAACAATGAGTTTCACCGTAAGTTTTTCATTTGTATACGTACTTTCAACAGAGATGACCACGTCAGAAATGCCACTGGCACTCTATGGCACGCAAAATGATACTCGTTGACATTTTATGTCCAAGGGACGTAATTCGTTTACGGGTAAATAGAAAAAATAGAGATAACGTTGCTCTTTCTGCGATCTGAGTGTCCAAATGGTTATTATTTATAAAGGTATTACGTATAGAATATGTACATTATTATCTGGCGTGTTGTAATGGTTGTTACTATGATACTTGTTATGATTATTGCAGCAAACCTGTATCAAGACACAACGTTAATCTCTTACCAAGTGAGCCCAGAAGTTGCATGTACAAGCCATGACACGGCAACAATGAGTTTCACCGTAAGTTTTTCATTTGTATACGTACTTTCAACAGAGATGACCACGTCAGAAATGCCACTGGCACTCTATGGCACGCAAAATGATACTCGTTGACATTTTATGTCCAAGGGACGTAATTCGTTTACGGGTAAATAGAAAAAATAGAGATAACGTTGCTCTTTCTGCGATCTGAGTGTCCAAATGGTTATTATTTATAAAGGTATTACGTATAGAATATGTACATTATTATCTGGCGTGTTGTAATGGTTGTTACTATGATACTTGTTATGATTATTGCAGCAAACCTGTATCAAGACACAACGTTAATCTCTTACCAAGTGAGCCCAGAAGTTGCATGTACAAGCCATGACACGGCAACAATGAGTTTCACCGTAAGTTTTTCATTTGTATACGTACTTTCAACAGAGATGACCACGTCAGAAATGCCACTGGCAGTCTATGGCACGCAAAATGATACTCGTTGACATTTTATGTCCAAGGGACGTAATTCGTTTACGGGTAAATAGAAAAAATAGAGATAACGTTGCTCTTTCTGCGATCTGAGTGTCCAAATGGTTATTATTTATAAAGGTATTACGTATAGAATATGTACATTATTATCTGGCGTGCTGTAATGGTTGTTACTATGATACTTGTTATGATTATTGCAGCAAACCTGTATCAAGACACAACGTTAATCTCTTACCAAGTGAGCCCAGAAGTTGCATGTACAAGCCATGACACGGCAACAATGAGTTTCACCGTAAGTTTTTCATTTGTATACGTACTTTCAACAGAGATGACCACGTCAGAAATGCCACTGGCACTCTATGGCACGCAAAATGATACTCGTTGACATTTTATGTCCAAGGGACGTAATTCGTTTACGGGTAAATAGAAAAAATAGAGATAACGTTGCTCTTTCTGCGATCTGAGTGTCCAAATGGTTATTATTTATAAAGGTATTACGTATAGAATATGTACATTATTATCTGGCGTGTTGTAATGGTTGTTACTATGATACTTGCTATGATTATTGCAGCAAACCTGTATCAAGACACAACGTTAATCTCTTACCAAGTGAGCCCAGAAGTTGCATGTACAAGCCATGACACGGCAACAATGAGTTTCACCGTAAGTTTTTCATTTGTATACGTACTTTCAACAGAGATGACCACGTCAGAAATGCCACTGGCAGTCTATGGCACGCAAAATGATACTCGTTGACATTTTATGTCCAAGGGACGTAATTCGTTTACGGGTAAATAGAAAAAATAGAGATAACGTTGCTCTTTCTGCGATCTGAGTGTCCAAATGGTTATTATTTATAAAGGTATTACGTATAGAATATGTACATTATTATCTGGCGTGTTGTAATGGTTGTTACTATGATACTTGTTATGATTATTGCAGCAAACCTGTATCAAGACACAACGTTAATCTCTTACCAAGTGAGCCCAGAAGTTGCATGTACAAGCCATGACACGGCAACAATGAGTTTCACCGTAAGTTTTTCATTTGTATACGTACTTTCAACAGAGATGACCACGTCAGAAATGCCACTGGCAGTCTATGGCACGCAAAATGATACTCGTTGACATTTTATGTCCAAGGGACGTAATTCGTTTACGGGTAAATAGAAAAAATAGAGATAACGTTGCTCTTTCTGCGATCTGAGTGTCCAAATGGTTATTATTTATAAAGGTATTACGTATAGAATATGTACATTATTATCTGGCGTGTTGTAATGGTTGTTACTATGATACTTGTTATGATTATTGCAGCAAACCTGTATCAAGACACAACGTTAATCTCTTACCAAGTGAGCCCAGAAGTTGCATGTACAAGCCATGACACGGCAACAATGAGTTTCACCGTAAGTTTTTCATTTGTATACGTACTTTCAACAGAGATGACCACGTCAGAAATGCCACTGGCAGTCTATGGCACGCAAAATGATACTCGTTGACATTTTATGTCCAAGGGACGTAATTCGTTTACGGGTAAATAGAAAAAATAGAGATAACGTTGCTCTTTCTGCGATCTGAGTGTCCAAATGGTTATTATTTATAAAGGTATTACGTATAGAATATGTACATTATTATCTGGCGTGTTGTAATGGTTGTTACTATGATACTTGTTATGATTATTGCAGCAAACCTGTATCAAGACACAACGTTAATCTCTTACCAAGTGAGCCCAGAAGTTGCATGTACAAGCCATGACACGGCAACAATGAGTTTCACCGTAAGTTTTTCATTTGTATACGTACTTTCAACAGAGATGACCACGTCAGAAATGCCACTGGCACTCTATGGCACGCAAAATGATACTCGTTGACATTTTATGTCCAAGGGACGTAATTCGTTTACGGGTAAATAGAAAAAATAGAGATAACGTTGCTCTTTCTGCGATCTGAGTGTCCAAATGGTTATTATTTATAAAGGTATTACGTAAAGAATATGTACATTATTATCTGGCGTGTTGTAATGGTTGTTACTATGATACTTGTTTTGATTATTGCAGCAAACCTGTATCAAGACACAACGTTTATCTCTTACCAAGTGAGCCCAGAAGTTGCATGTACAAGCCATGACACGGCAACAATGAGTTTCACCGTAAGTTTTTCATTTGTATACGTACTTTCAACAGAGATGACCACGTCAGAAATGCCACTGGCACTCTATGGCAATACTCATACGAGTCGTTGACATTTTATGTCCAGGGACGTAATTCGTTACGGGTAAATAGAAAAAATAGAGATAACGTTGCTCTTTCTGCGATCTGAGTGTCCAAATGGTTATTATTTATAAAGGTATTACGTAAAGAATATGTACATTATTATCTGGCGTGTTGTAATGGTTGTTAATATGATACTTGTTTTGATTATTGCAGCAAACCTGTATCAGACACAACGTTTATCTCTTACCAAGTGAGCCAGAAGTTGCATGTACAAGCCATGACACGGCAACAATGAGTTTCACCGTAAGTTTTCATTGTATACGTACTTTCAACAGAGATGACCACGTCAGAAATGCCACTGGCACTCTATGGCA
>JAWPHD010020515.1:0-31508 GCA_037043455.1 Cyrtodaria siliqua | reverse complement strand
ATATTTCTTACAACAACACAGTGAAACATTTCATATATTTATTACAACAACACAGTGAAACATTTCATATTTATTACAATAACACAGTGAAACATTTCATATATTTATTACAACAACACAGTGAAACATTTCATATATTTCTTACAACAACACAGTGAAACATTTCATATTTATTACAATAACACACTGAAACATTTCATATATTTCTTACAACAACACACTGAAACATTTCATATATTTCTTACAACAACACAGTGAAACATTTCATATATTTCTTACAACAACACAGTGAAACATTTCATATATTTATTACAACAACACAGTGAAACATTTCATATATTTATTACAACAACACAGTGAAACATTTCATATTTCTTACAATAACACAGTGAAACATTTTATATATTTCTTACAACAACACAGTGAAACATTTCATATATTTATTACAACAACACAGTGAAACATTTCATATTTATTACAATAACACAGTGAAACATTTCATATATTTATTATAACAACACAGTGAAACATTTCATATATTTCTTACAACAACACAGTGAAACATTTCATATATTTATTACAACAACACAGTAAAACATTTCATATTTATTACAATAACACAGTGAAACATTTCATAAATTTCTTACAACAACACAGTGAAACATTTCATATATTTCTTACAACAACACATTGAAACATTTCATATATTTCTTACAACAACACAGTGAAACATTTCATATTTATTACAATAACACAGTGAAACATTTCATATATTTCTTACAACAACACAGTGAAACATTTCATATATTTCTTACAACAACACAGTGAAACATTTCATATATTTCTTACAACAACACAGCGAAACATTTCATATTTATTACAATAACACAGTGAAACATTTCATATTTATTACAATAACACAGTGAAACATTATATATATTTCTTACAACAACACAGTGAAACATTTCATATTTATTACAATAACACAGTGAAACATTTCATATTTATTACAATAACACAGTGAAACATTTCATAAATTTCTTACAACAACACAGTGAAACATTTCATATATTTCTTACAACAACACAGTGAAACATTTCATATATTTATTACAACAACACAGTGTAACATTTCATATTTATTACAATAACACATTGAAACATTTCATATTTATTACAATAACACAGTGAAACATTTCATATATTTCTTACAACAACACAGTGAAACATTTCATATATTTATTACAACAACACAGTGAAACATTTCATATATTTATTACAACAACACAGTGAAACATTTCATATTTATTACAATAAAACAGTGAAACATTTCATATATTTCTTACAACAACACAGTGAAACATTTCATATTTATTACAATAACACAGTGAAACATTTCATATTTATTACAATAACACAGTGAAACATTTCATATATTTCTTACAACAACACAGTGAAACATTTCATATATTTCTTACAACAACACAGTGAAACATTTCATATATTTATTACAACAACACAGCGAAACATTTCATATTTATTACAATAACACAGTGAATCATTTCATATTTATTACAATAACACAGTGAAACATTTCATATATTTCTTACAACAACACAGTGAAACATTTCATATATTTCTTACAACAACACAGTGAAACATTTCATATATTTCTTACAACAACACAGTGAAACATTTCATATATTTATTACAACAACACAGTGAAACATTTCATATTTATTACAATAACACAGTGAAACATTTCATATTTATTACAATAACACAGTGAAACATTTCATATTTATTACAATAACACAGTGAAACATTTCATATATTTCTTACAACAACACAGTGAAACCCTTCATATATTTATTACAACAACACAGTGAAACATTTCATATTTATTACAATAAAACAGTGAAACATTTCATATATTTCTTACAACAACACAGTGAAACATTTCATATATTTATTACAACAACACAGTGAAACATTTCATATTTATTACAATAACACAGTGAAACATTTCATATTTATTACAATAACACAGTGAAACATTTCATATATTTCTTACAACAACACAGTGAAACCCTTCATATATTTATTACAACAACACAGTGAAACATTTCATATATTTATTACAACAACACAGTGAAACATTTCATATTTATTACAATAAAACAGTGAAACATTTCATATATTTCTTACAACAACACAGTGAAACATTTCATATTTATTACAATAACACAGTGAAACATTTCATATTTATTACAATAAAACAGTGAAACATTTCATATATTTCTTACAACAACACAACACAGTGAAACATTTCATATTTATTACAATAACACAGTGAAACATTTCATATATTTCTTACAACAACACAGTGAAACATTTCATATATTTCTTACAACAACACAGTGAAACATTTCATATATTTCTTACAACAACACAGTGAAACATTTCATATATTTATTACAACAACACAGTGAAACATTTCATATTTATTACAATAACACAGTGAAACATTTCATATATTTATTACAACAACACAGTGAAACATTTCATATATTTCTTACAACAACACAGTGAATCATTTCATATATTTCTTACAACAACACAGTGAAACATTTCATATATTTCTTACAACAACACAGTGAAACATTTCATATATTTATTACAACAACACAGTGAAACATTTCATATTTATTACAATAACACAGTGAAACATTTCATATATTTATTACAACAACACAGTGAAACATTTCATATATTTCTTACAATAACACAGTGAAACATTTCATATTTATTACAATAACACACTGAAACATTTCATATATTTCTTACAACAACACAGTGAAACATTTCATATATTTCTTACAACAACACAGTGAAACATTTCATATATTTCTTACAACAACACAGTGAAACATTTCATATATTTATTAAAATAACACAATGAAACATTTCATATATTTATTACAACAACACAGTGAAACATTTCGTATATTTCTTACAATAACACAGTGAAACATTTCATATATTTCTTACAACAACACAGTGAAACATTTCATATATTTCTTACAACAACACAGTGAAACATTTCATATATTTATTACAACAACACAGTGAAACATTTCATATTTATTACAATAACACAGTGAAACATTTCATATATTTATTACAACAACACAGTGAAACATTTCATATATTTCTTACAACAACACAGTGAAACATTTCATATATTACTTACAACAACACAGTGAAACATTTCATATATTTATTACAACAACACAGTGAAACATTTCATATATTTATTACAACAACACAGTGAAACATTTCATATTTATTACAATAACACAGTGAAACATTTCATATATTTATTACAATAACACAGTGAAACATTTCATATATTTATTACAATAACACAGTGAACCATTTCATATATTTCTTACAACAACACAGTGAAACATTTTATATATTTCTTACAACAACACAGTGAAACATTTCATATATTTCTTACAACAACACAGTGAAACATTTCATATATTTCTTACAACAACACAGTGAAACATTTCATATTTATTACAATAACACAGTGAAACATTTCATATATTTCTTACAACAACACAGTGAAACATTTAATATATTTCTTACAACAACACAGTGAAACATTTCATATATTTATTACAACAACACAGTGAAACATTTCATATTTATTACAATAACACAGTGAAACATTTCATATATTTATTATAACAACACAGTGAAACATTTCATATATTTCTTACAACAACACAGTGAAACATTTCATATATTTAATACAACAACACAGTGAAACATTTCATATTTATTACAATAACACACTGAAACATTTCATATTTATTACAATAACACAGTGAAACATTTCATATATTTCTTACAACAACACAGTGAAACATTTCATATTTATTACAATAACACAGTGAAACATTTCATAAATTTCTTACAACAACACAGTGAAACATTTCATATATTTCTTACAACAACACAGTGAAACATTTCATATATTTATTACAACAACACAGTGAAACATTTCATATTTATTACAATAACACAGTGAAACATTTCATATTTATTACAATAACACAGTGAAACATTTCATATATTTCTTACAACAACACAGTGAAACATTTCATATATTTCTTACAACAACACAGTGAAACATTTCATATATTTATTACAACAACACAGTGAAACATTTCATATATTTATTACAACAACACAGTGAAACATTTCATATTTATTACAATAACACAGTGAAACATTTCATATATTTCTTACAACAACACAGTGAAACATTTCATATTTATTACAATAACACAGTGAAACATTTCATATTTATTACAATAACACAGTGAAACATTTCATAAATTTTTTACAACAACACAGTGAAACATTTCATATATTTCTTACAACAACACAGTGAAACATTTCATATATTTCTTACAACAACACAGTGAAACATTTCATATTTATTACAATAACACAGTGAAACATTTCATATATTTCTTACAACAACACAGTGAAACATTTCATATATTTCTTACAACAACACAGTGAAACATTTCATATATTTCTTACAACAACACAGCGAAACATTTCATATTTATTACAATAACACAGTGAATCATTTCATATTTCTTACAACAACACAGTGAAACATTTCATATATTTCTTACAACAACACAGTGAAACATTTCATATATTTCTTACAACAACACAGTGAAACATTTCATATATTTCTTACAACAACACAGTGAAACATTTCATATATTTATTACAACAACACAGTGAAACATTTCATATTTATTACAATAACACAGTGAAACATTTCATATATTTATTACAACAACACAGTGAAACATTTCATATATTTCTTACAATAACACAGTGAAACATTTCATATTTATTACAATAACACACTGAAACATTTCATATATTTCTTACAAAAACACAGTGAAACATTTCATATATTTCTTACAACAACACAGTGAAACATTTCATATATTTCTTACAACAATACAGTGAAACATTTCATATATTACTTACAACAACACAGTGAAACATTTCATATATTTATTACAACAACACAGTGAAACATTTCATATTTATTACAATAACACAGTGAAACATTTCATATATTTATTACAATAACACAGTGAAACATTTCATATATTTATTACAATAACACAGTGAAACATTTCATATATTTCTTACAACATCACAGTGAAACATTTTATATATTTCTTACAACAACACAGTGAAACATTTCATATATTTCTTACAACAACACAGTGAAACATTTCATATATTTCTTACAACAACACAGTGAAACATTTCATATTTATTACAATAACACAGTGAAACATTTCATATATTTCTTACAACAACACAGTGAAACATTTAATATATTTCTTACAACAACACAGTGAAACATTTCATATATTTATTACAACAACACAGTGAAACATTTCATATTTATTACAATAACACAGTGAAACATTTCATATATTTATTATAACAACACAGTGAAACATTTCATATATTTCTTACAACAACACAGTGAAACATTTCATATATTTAATACAACAACACAGTGAAACATTTCATATTTATTACAATAACACAGTGAAACATTTCATATTTATTACAATAACACAGTGAAACATTTCATATATTTCTTACAACAACACAGTGAAACATTTCATATTTATTACAATAACACAGTGAAACATTTCATATTTATTACAATAACACAGTGAAACATTTCATAAATTTCTTACAACAACACAGTGAAACATTTCATATATTTCTTACAACAACACAGTGAAACATTTCATATATTTATTACAACAACACAGTGAAACATTTCATATTTATTACAATAACACAGTGAAACATTTCATATTTATTACAATAACACAGTGAAACATTTCATATATTTCTTACAACAACACAGTGAAACGTTTCATATATTTCTTACAACAACACAGTGAAACATTTCATATATTTCTTACAACAACACAGTGAAACATTTCATATATTTATTACAACAACACAGTGAAACATTTCATATATTTATTACAACAACACAGTGAAACATTTCATATTTATTACAATAACACAGTGAAACATTTCATATTTATTACAATAACACAGTGAAACATTTCATATTTATTACAATAACACAGTGAAACATTTCATAAATTTCTTACAACAACACAGTGAAACATTTCATATATTTCTTACAACAACACAGTGAAACATTTCATATATTTATTACAACAACACAGTGAAACATTTCATATTTATTACAATAACACAGTGAAACATTTCATATTTATTACAATAACACAGTGAAACATTTCATATATTTCTTACAACAACACAGTGAAACCCTTCATATATTTATTACAACAACACAGTGAAACATTTCATATATTTATTACAACAACACAGTGAAACATTTCATATTTATTACAATAACACAGTGAAACATTTCATATTTATTACAATAACACAGTGAAACATTTCATAAATTTCTTACAACAACACAGTGAAACATTTCATATATTTCTTACAACAACACAGTGAAACATTTCATATATTTATTACAACAACACAGTGAAACATTTCATATTTATTACAATAACACAGTGAAACATTTCATATTTATTACAATAACACAGTGAAACATTTCATATATTTCTTACAACAACACAGTGAAACCCTTCATATATTTATTACAACAACACAGTGAAACATTTCATATATTTATTACAACAACACAGTGAAACATTTCATATTTATTACAATAAAACAGTGAAACATTTCATATATTTCTTACAACAACACAGTGAAACATTTCATATATTTCTTACAACAACACAGTGAAACATTTCATATATTTAATACAACAACACAGTGAAACATTTGATATTTATTACAATAACACAGTGAAACATTTCATATTTATTACAATAACACAGTGAAACATTTCATATATTTCTTACAACAACACAGTGAAACATTTCATATATTTCTTACAACAACACAGTGAAACATTTCATATATTTATTACAACAACACAGCGAAACATTTCATATTTATTACAATAACACAGTGAATCATAACATATATATTACAATAACACAGTGAAACATTTCATATATTTCTTACAACAACACAGTGAAACATTTCATATATTTCTTACAACAACACAGTGAAACATTTCATATATTTCTTACAACAACACAGTGAAACATTTCATATATTTATTACAACAACACAGTGAAACATTTCATATTTATTACAATAACACAGTGAAACATTTCATATATTTATTACAACAACACAGTGAAACATTTCATATATTTCTTACAATAACACAGTGAAACATTTCATATATTTCTTACAACAACACAGTGAAACATTTCATATATTTCTTACAACAACACAGTGAAACATTTCATATATTTCTTACAACAACACAGTGAAACATTTCATATATTTATTACAACAACACAGTGAAACATTTCATATTTATTACAATAACACAGTGAAACATTTCATATATTTATTACAACAACACAGTGAAACATTTCATATATTTCTTACAATAACAAAGTGAAACATTTCATATTTATTACAATAGCACACTGAAACATTTCATATATTTCTTACAACAACACAGTGAAACATTTCATATATTTCTTACAACAACACAGTGAAACATTTCATATATTTCTTACAACAACACAGTGAAACATTTCATATATTTATTAAAATAACACAGTGAAACATTTCATATATTTATTACAACAACACAGTGAAACATTTCGTATATTTCTTACAATAACACAGTGAAACATTTCATATATTTCTTACAACAACACAGTGAAACATTTCATATATTTCTTACAACAACACAGTGAAACATTTCATATATTTATTACAACAACACAGTGAAACATTTTCATATTTATTACAATAACACAGTGAAACATTTCATATATTTATTACAACAACACAGTGAAACATTTCATATATTTCTTACAACAACACAGTGAAACATTTCATATATTACTTACAACAACACAGTGAAACATTTCATATATTTATTACAACAACACAGTGAAACATTTCATATATTTATTACAATAACACAGTGAAACATTTCATATATTTATTACAATAACACAGTGAACCATTTCATATATTTCTTACAATAACACAGTGAAACATTTTATATATTTCTTACAACAACACAGTGAAACATTTCATATATTTCTTACAACAACACAGTGAAACATTTCATATTTATTACAATAACACAGTGAAACATTTCATATATTTCTTACAACAACACAGTGAAACATTTAATATATTTCTTACAACAACACAGTGAACATTTCATATATTTATTACAACAACACAGTGAAAACATTTCATATTTATTACAATAACACAGTGAAACATTTCATATATTTATTATAACAACACAGTGAAACATTTCATATATTTCTTACAACAACACAGTGAAACATTTCATATATTTAATACAACAACACAGTGAAACATTTCATATTTATTACAATAACACAGTGAAACATTTCATATTTATTACAATAACACAGTGATACATTTCATATATTTCTTACAACAACACAGTGAAACATTTCATATTTATTACAATAACACAGTGAAACATTTCATATTTATTACAATAACACAGTGAAACATTTCATAAATTTCTTACAACAACACAGTGAAACATTTCATATATTTCTTACAACAACACAGTGAAACATTTCATATATTTATTACAACAACACAGTGAAACATTTCATATTTATTACAATAACACAGTGAAACATTTCATATTTATTACAATAACACAGTGAAACATTTCATATATTTCTTACAACAACACAGTGAAACATTTCATATATTACTTACAACAACACAGTGAAACATTTCATATATTTATTACAACAACACAGTGAAACATTTCATATATTTATTACAATAACACAGTGAAACATTTCATATATTTATTACAATAACACAGTGAACCATTTCATATATTTCTTACAACAACACAGTGAAACATTTTATATATTTCTTACAACAACACAGTGGAACATTTCATATATTTCTTACAACAACACAGTGAAACATTTCATATTTATTACAATAACACAGTGAAACATTTCATATATTTCTTACAACAACACAGTGAAACATTTAATATATTTCTTACAACAACACAGTGAAACATTTCATATATTTATTACAACAACACAGTGAAACATTTCATATTTATTACAATAACACAGTGAAACATTTCATATATTTATTATAACAACACAGTGAAACATTTCATATATTTCTTACAACAACACAGTGAAACATTTCATATATTTAATACAACAACACAGTGAAACATTTCATATTTATTACAATAACACAGTGAAACATTTCATATTTATTACAATAACACAGTGAAACATTTCATATATTTCTTACAACAACACAGTGAAACATTTCATATTTATTACAATAACACAGTGAAACATTTCATATTTATTACAATAACACAGTGAAACATTTCATAAATTTCTTACAACAACACAGTGAAACATTTCATAAATTTCTTACAACAACATAGTGAAACATTTCATATATTTCTTACAACAACACAGTGAAACATTTCATATATTTATTACAACAACACAGTGAAACATTTCATATTTATTACAATAACACAGTGAAACATTTCATATTTATTACAATAACACAGTGAAACATTTCATATATTTCTTACAACAACACAGTGAAACCCTTCATATATTTATTACAACAACACAGTGAAACATTTCATATATTTATTACAACAACACAGTGAAACATTTCATATTTATTACAATAAAACAGTGAAACATTTCATATATTTCTTACAACAACACAGTGAAACATTTCATATTTATTACAATAACACAGTGAAACATTTCATATTTATTACAATAAAACAGTGAAACATTTCATATATTTCTTATAACAACACAGTGAAACATTTCATATTTATTACAATAACACAGTGAAACATTTCATATTTATTACAATAACACAGTGAAACATTTCATATATTTCTTACAACAACACAGTGAAACATTTCATATATTTCTTACAACAACACAGTGAAACATTTCATATATTTATTACAACAACACAGCGAAACATTTCATATTTATTACAATAACACAGTGAATCATAACATATATATTACAATAACACAGTGAAACATTTCATATATTTCTTACAACAACACAGTGAAACATTTCATATATTTCTTACAACAACACAGTGAAACATTTGATATATTTCTTACAACAACACAGTGAAACATTTCATATATTTATTACAACAACACAGTGAAACATTTCATATTTATTACAATAACACAGTGAAACATTTCATATATTTATTACAACAACACAGTGAAACATTTCATATATTTCTTACAACAACACAGTGAAACATTTCATATATTTCTTACAACAACACAGTGAAACATTTCATATATTTATTACAACAACACAGTGAAACATTTCATATTTATTACAATAACACAGTGAAACATTTCATATATTTATTACAACAACACAGTGAAACATTTCATATATTTATTACAATAACACAGTGAAACATTTCATATTTATTACAATAACACACTGAAACATTTTATATATTTCTTACAACAACACAGTGAAAAAATTTCATATATTTCTTACAACAACACAGTGAAACATTTCATATATTTCTTACAACAACACAGTGAAACATTTCATATATTTATTAAAATAACACAGTGAAACATTTCATATATTTATTACAACAACACAGTGAAACATTTCATACATTTCTTACACTAACACAGTGAAACATTTCATATATTTCTTACAACAACACAGTGAAACATTTCATATATTTCTTACAACAACACAGTGAAACATTTCATATATTTATTACAACAACACAGTGAAACATTTCATATTTATTACAATAACACAGTGAAACATTTCATATATTTATTACAACAACACAGTGAAACATTTCATATATTTCTTACAACAACACAGTGAAACATTTCATATTTATTACAATAACACACTGAAACATTTCATATATTTCTTACAACAACACACTGAAACATTTCATATATTTCTTACAACAACACAGTGAAACATTTCATATATTTCTTACAACAACACAGTGAAACATTTCATCTAATATATTTATTACAACAACACAGTGAAACATTTCATATATTTATTACAACAACACAGTGAAACATTTCATATTTCTTACAATAACACAGTGAAACATTTTATATATTTCTTACAACAACACAGTGAAACATTTCATATATTTATTACAACAACACAGTGAAACATTTCATTTTTATTACAATAACACAGTGAAACATTTCATATATTTATTATAACAACACAGTGAAACATTTCATATATTTCTTACAACAACACAGTGAAACATTTCATATATTTATTACAACAACACAGTAAAACATTTCATATTTATTACAATAACACAGTGAAACATTTCATATTTATTACAATAACACAGTGAAACATTATATATATTTCTTACAACAACACAGTGAAACATTTCATATTTATTACAATAACACAGTGAAACATTTCATATTTATTACAATAACACAGTGAAACATTTCATAAATTTCTTACAACAACACAGTGAAACATTTCATATATTTCTTACAACAACACAGTGAAACATTTCATATATTTATTACAACAACACAGTGAAACATTTCATATTTATTACAATAACACATTGAAACATTTCATATTTATTACAATAACACAGTGAAACATTTCATATATTTCTTACAACAACACAGTGAAACATTTCATATATTTATTACAACAACACAGTGAAACATTTCATATATTTATTACAACAACACAGTGAAACATTTCATATTTATTACAATAAAACAGTGAAACATTTCATATATTTCTTACAACAACACAGTGAAACATTTCATATTTATTACAATAACACAGTGAAACATTTCATATTTATTACAATAACACAGTGAAACATTTCATATATTTCTTACAACAACACAGTGAAACATTTCATATATTTCTTACAACAACACAGTGAAACATTTCATATATTTATTACAACAACACAGCGAAACATTTCATATTTATTACAATAACACAGTGAATCATTTCATATTTATTACAATAACACAGTGAAACATTTCATATATTTCTTACAACAACACAGTGAAACATTTCATATATTTCTTACAACAACACAGTGAAACATTTCATATATTTCTTACAACAACACAGTGAAACATTTCATATATTTATTACAACAACACAGTGAAACATTTCATATTTATTACAATAACACAGTGAAACATTTCATATTTATTACAATAACACAGTGAAACATTTCATATTTATTACAATAACACAGTGAAACATTTCATATATTTCTTACAACAACACAGTGAAACCCTTCATATATTTATTACAACAACACAGTGAAACATTTCATATATTTATTACAACAACACAGTGAAACATTTCATATTTATTACAATAAAACAGTGAAACATTTCATATATTTCTTACAACAACACAGTGAAACATTTCATATTTATTACAATAACACAGTGAAACATTTCATATTTATTACAATAAAACAGTGAAACATTTCATATATTTCTTACAACAACACAGTGAAACATTTCATATTTATTACAATAACACAGTGAAACATTTCATATATTTATTATAACAACACAGTGAAACATTTCATATATTTCTTACAACAACACAGTGAAACATTTCATATATTTAATACAACAACACAGTGAAACATTTCATATTTATTACAATAACACAGTGAAACATTTCATATTTATTACAATAACACAGTGAAACATTTCATATATTTCTTACAACAACACAGTGAAACATTTCATATTTATTACAATAACACAGTGAAACATTTCATATTTATTACAATAACACAGTGAAACATTTCATAAATTTCTTACAACAACACAGTGAAACATTTCATATATTTCTTACAACAACACAGTGAAACATTTCATATATTTATTACAACAACACAGTGAAACATTTCATATTTATTACAATAACACAGTGAAACATTTCATATTTATTACAATAACACAGTGAAACATTTCATATATTTCTTACAACAACACAGTGAAACATTTCATATATTTCTTACAACAACACAGTGAAACATTTCATATATTTCTTACAACAACACAGTGAAACATTTCATATATTTATTACAACAACACAGTGAAACATTTCATATATTTATTACAACAACACAGTGAAACATTTCATATTTATTACAACAACACAGTGAAACATTTCATATTTATTACAATAACACAGTGAAACATTTCATATTTATTACAATAACACAGTGAAACATTTCATAAATTTCTTACAACAACACAGTGAAACATTTCATATATTTCTTACAACAACACAGTGAAACATTTCATATATTTATTACAACAACACAGTGAAACATTTCATATTTATTACAATAACACATTGAAACATTTCATATTTATTACAATAACACAGTGAAACATTTCATATATTTCTTACAACAACACAGTGAAACATTTCATATATTTATTACAACAACACAGTGAAACATTTCATATATTTATTACAACAACACAGTGAAACATTTCATATTTATTACAATAAAACAGTGAAACATTTCATATATTTCTTACAACAACACAGTGAAACATTTCATATTTATTACAATAACACAGTGAAACATTTCATATTTATTACAATAACACAGTGAAACATTTCATATATTTCTTACAACAACACAGTGAAACATTTCATATATTTCTTACAACAACACAGTGAAACATTTCATATATTTATTACAACAACACAGCGAAACATTTCATATTTATTACAATAACACAGTGAATCATTTCATATTTATTACAATAACACAGTGAAACATTTCATATATTTCTTACAACAACACAGTGAAACATTTCATATATTTCTTACAACAACACAGTGAAACATTTCATATATTTCTTACAACAACACAGTGAAACATTTCATATATTTATTACAACAACACAGTGAAACATTTCATATTTATTACAATAACACAGTGAAACATTTCATATTTATTACAATAACACAGTGAAACATTTCATATTTATTACAATAACACAGTGAAACATTTCATATATTTCTTACAACAACACAGTGAAACCCTTCATATATTTCTTACAACAACACAGTGAAACATTTCATATATTTCTTACAACAACACAGTGAAACATTTCATATATTTATTACAACAACACAGTGAAACATTTCATATTTATTACAATAACACAGTGAAACATTTCATATTTAATTACAATAACACAGTGAAACATTTCATATTTATTACAATAACACAGTGAAACATTCATATATTTCTTACAACAACACAGTGAAACCTTCATATATTTATTACAACAACACAGTGAAACATTTCATATATTTATTACAACAACACAGTGAAACATTTCATATTTATTACAATAAAACAGTGAAACATTTTCATATATTTCTTACAACAACATAGTGAAACATTTCATATTTATTACAATAACACAGTGAAACATTTCATATTTATTACAATAAAACAGTGAAACATTTCATATATTTCTTACAACAACACAGTGAAACATTTCATATTTATTACAATAACACAGTGAAACATTTCATATATTTATTATAACAACACAGTGAAACATTTCATATATTTCTTACAACAACACAGTGAAACATTTCATATATTTCTTACAACAACACAGTGAAACATTTCATATTTATTACAATAACACAGTGAAACATTTCATATTTATTACAATAACACAGTGAAACATTTCATATATTTCTTACAACAACACAGTGAAACATTTCATATTTATTACAATAACACAGTGAAACATTTCATATTTATTACAATAACACAGTGAAACATTTCATAAATTTCTTACAACAACACAGTGAAACATTTCATATATTTCTTACAACAACACAGTGAAACATTTCATATATTTATTACAACAAAACAGTGAAACATTTCATATTTATTACAATAACACAGTGAAACATTTCATATTTATTACAATAACACAGTGAAACATTTCATATATTTCTTACAACAACACAGTGAAACATTTCATATATTTTCTTACAACAACACAGTGAAACATTTCATATATTTCTACAACAACACAGTGAAACATTTCATATATTTATTACAACAACACAGTGAAACATTTCATATATTTATTACAACAACACAGTGAAACATTTCATATTTATTACAATAACACAGTGAAACATTTCATATATTTCTTACAACAACACAGTGAAACATTTCATATTTATTACAATAACACAGTGAAACATTTCATATTTATTACAATAACACAGTGAAACATTTCATAAATTTCTTACAACAACACAGTGAAACATTTCATATATTTCTTACAACAACACAGTGAAACATTTCATATATTTATAACAACAACACAGTGAAACATTTCATATTTATTACAATAACACAGTGAAACATTTCATATTTATTACAATAACACAGTGAAACATTTCATATATTTCTTACAACAACACAGTGAAACCCTTCATATATTTATTACAACAACACAGTGAAACATTTCATATATTTATTACAACAACACAGTGAAACATTTCATATTTATTACAATAAAACAGTGAAACATTTCATATATTTCTTACAACAACACAGTGAAACATTTCATATTTATTACAATAACACAGTGAAACATTTCATATTTATTACAATAAAACAGTGAAACATTTCATATATTTCTTACAACAACACAGTGAAACATTTCATATTTATTACAATAACACAGTGAAACATTTCATATTTATTACAATAACACAGTGAAACATTTCATATATTTGTTACAACAACACAGTGAAACATTTCATATATTTCTAACAACAACACAGTGAAACATTTCATATATTTATTACAACAACACAGCGAAACATTTCATATTTATTACAATAACACAGTGAATCATAACATATATATTACAATAACACAGTGAAACATTTCATATATTTCTTACAACAACACAGTGAAACATTTCATATATTTCTTACAACAACACAGTGAAACATTTCAAATATTTCTTACAACAACACAGTGAAACATTTCATATATTTATTACAACAACACAGTGAAACATTTCATATTTATTACAATAACACAGTGAAACATTTCATATATTTATTACAACAACACAGTGAAACATTTCATATATTTCTTACAACAACACAGTGAAACATTTCATATATTTCTTACAACAACACAGTGAAACATTTCATATATTTATTACAACAACACAGTGAAACATTTCATATTTATTACAATAACACAGTGAAACATTTCATATATTTATTACAACAACACAGTGAAACATTTCATTTATTTCTTACAATAACACAGTGAAACATTTCATATTTATTACAATAACACACTGAAACATTTCATATATTTCTTACAACAACACAGTGAAACAATTTCATATATTTCTTACAACAACACAGTGAAACATTTCATATATTTCTTACAACAACACAGTGAAACATTTCATATATTTATTAAAATAACACAGTGAAACATTTCATATATTTCTTACAACAACACAGTGAAACATTTCATACATTTCTTACAATAACACAGTGAAACATTTCATATATTTCTTACAACAACACAGTGAAACATTTCATATATTTCTTACAACAACACAGTGAAACATTTCATATATTTATTACAACAACACAGTGAAACATTTCATATTTATTACAATAACACAGTGAAGCATTTCATATATTTATTACAACAACACAGTGAAACATTTCATATATTTCTTACAACAACACAGTGAAACATTTCATATTTATTACAATAACACACTGAAACATTTCATATATTTCTTACAACAACACACTGAAACATTTCATGTATTTCTTACAACAACACAGTGAAACATTTCATATATTTTTTACAACAACACAGTGAAACATTTCATATATTTATTACAACAACACAGTGAAACATTTCATATATTTATTACAACAACACAGTGAAACATTTCATATTTCTTACAATAACACAGTGAAACATTTCATATATTTCTTACAACAACACAGTGAAACATTTCATATATTTATTACAACAACACAGTGAAACATTTCATATTTATTACAATAACACAGTGAAACATTTCATATATTTATTATAACAACACAGTGAAACATTTCATATATTTCTTACAACAACACAGTGAAACATTTCATATATTTATTACAACAACACAGTGAAACATTTCATATTTATTACAATAACACAGTGAAACATTTCATATTTATTACAATAACACAGTGAAACATTATATATATTTCTTACAACAACACAGTGAAACATTTCATATTTATTACAATAACACAGTGAAACATTTCATATTTATTACAATAACACAGTGAAACATTTCATAAATTTCTTACAACAACACAGTGAAACATTTCATATATTTCTTACAACAACACAGTGAAACATTTCATATATTTATTACAACAACACAGTGAAACATTTCATATTTATTACAATAACACATTGAAACATTTCATATTTATTACAATAACACAGTGAAACATTTCATATATTTCTTACAACAACACAGTGAAACATTTCATATATTTATTACAACAACACAGTGAAACATTTCATATATTTATTACAACAACACAGTGAAACATTTCATATTTATTACAATAAAACAGTGAAACTTTTCATATATTTCTTACAACAACACAGTGAAACATTTCATATTTATTACAATAACACAGTGAAACATTTCATATTTATTACAATAACACAGTGAAACATTTCATATATTTCTTACAACAACACAGTGAAACATTTCATATATTTCTTACAACAACACAGTGAAACATTTCATATATTTATTACAACAACACAGCGAAACATTTCATATTTATTACAATAACACAGTGAATCATTTCATATTTATTACAATAACACAGTGAAACATTTCATATATTTCTTACAACAACACAGTGAAACATTTCATATATTTCTTACAACAACACAGTGAAACATTTCATATATTTCTTACAACAACACAGTGAAACATTTCATATATTTATTACAACAACACAGTGAAACATTTCATATTTATTACAATAACACAGTGAAACATTTCATATTCATTACAATAACACAGTGAAACATTTCATATTTATTACAATAACACAGTGAAACATTTCATATATTTCTTACAACAACACAGTGAAACCCTTCATATATTTATTACAACAACACAGTGAAACATTTCATATATTTATTACAACAACACAGTGAAACATTTCATATTTATTACAATAAAACAGTGAAACATTTCATATATTTCTTACAACAACACAGTGAAACATTTCATATTTATTACAATAACACAGTGAAACATTTCATATTTATTACAATAAAACAGTGAAACATTTCATATATTTCTTACAACAACACAGTGAAACATTCATATTTATTACAATAACACAGTGAAACATTTCATATTTATTACAATAACACAGTGAAACATTTCATATATTTCTTACAACAACACAGTGAAACATTTCATATATTTCTTACAACAACACAGTGAAACATTTCATATATTTATTACAACAACACAGCGAAACATTTCATATTTATTACAATAACACAGTGAATCATAACATATATATTACAATAACACAGTGAAACATTTCATATATTTCTTACAATAACACAGTGAAACATTTCATATATTTCTTACAACAACACAGTGAAACATTTCATATATTTCTTACAACAACACAGTGAAACATTTCATATTTATAACAATAACACAGTGAAACATTTCATATATTTATTACAACAACAGAGTGAAACATTTCATATATTTCTTACAATAACACAGTGAAACATTTCATATATTTCTTACAACAACACAGTGAAACATTTCATATATTTCTTACAACAACACAGTGAAACATTTCATATATTTCTTACAACAACACAGTGAAACATTTCATATATTTATTACAACAACACAGTGTAACATTTCATATTTATTACAATAACACAGTGAAACATTTCATATATTTATTACAACAACACAGTGAAACATTTCATATATTTCTTACAATAACACAGTGAAACATTTCATATTTATTACAATAACACACTGAAACATTTCATATATTTCTTACAACAACACAGTGAAACATTTCATATATTTCTTACAACAACACAGTGAAACATTTCATATATTTCTTACAACAACACAGTGAAACATTTCATATATTTATTAAAATAACACAGTGAAACATTTCATATATTTATTACAACAACACAGTGAAACATTTCATACATTTCTTACAATAACACAGTGAAACATTTCATATATTTCTTACAACAACACAGTGAAACATTTCATATATTTCTTACAACAACACAGTGAAACATTTCATACATTTATTACAACAACACAGTGAAACATTTCATATTTATTACAATAACACAGTGAAACATTTCATATATTTATTACAACAACACAGTGAAACATTTCATATATTTCTTACAACAACACAGTGAAACATTTCATATTTATTACAATAACACACTGAAACATTTCATATATTTCTTACAACAACACACTGAAACATTTCATATATTTCTTACAACAACACAGTGAAACATTTCATATATTTCTTACAACAACACAGTGAAACATTTTATATATTTATTACAACAACACAGTGAAACATTTCATATATTTATTACAACAACACAGTGAAACATTTCATATTTCTTACAATAACACAGTGAAACATTTCATATATTTCTTACAACAACACAGTGAAACATTTCATATATTTATTACAACAACACAGTGAAACATTTCATATATTTATTACAATAACACCGTGAAACATTTCATATATTTATTATAACAACACAGTGAAACATTTAATATATTTCTTACAACAACACAGTGAAACATTTCATATATTTATTACAACAACACAGTGAAACATTTCATATTTATTACAATAACACAGTGAAACATTTCATATTTATTACAATAACACAGTGAAACATTATATTTATTTCTTACAACAACACAGTGAAACATTTCATATTTATTACAATAACACAGTGAAACATTTCATATTTTATTACAATAACACAGTGAAACATTTCATAAAGTTCTTACAACAACACAGTGAAACATTTAATATATTTCTTACAACAACACAGTGAAACATTTCATATATTTATTACAACAACACAGTGAAACATTTCATATTTATTACAATAACACATTGAAACATTTCAGATTTATTACAATAACACAGTGAAACATTTCATATATTTCTTACAACAACACAGTGAAACATTTCATATATTTATTACAACAACACAGTGAAACATTTCATATATTTATTACAACAACACAGTGAAACATTTCATATTTATTACAATAAAACAGTGAAACATTTCATATATTTCTTACAACAACACAGTGAAACATTTCATATTTATTACAATAACACAGTGAAACATTTCATATATTTATTATAACAACACAGTGAAACATTTCATATATTTCTTACAACAACACAGTGAAACATTTCATATATTTAATACAACAACACAGTGAAACATTTCATATTTATTACAATAACACAGTGAAACATTTCATATTTATTACAATAACACAGTGAAACATTTCATATATTTCTTAGCAACAACACAGTGAAACATTTCATATTTATTACAATAACACAGTGAAACATTTCATATTTATTACAATAACACAGTGAAACATTTCATAAATTTCTTACAACAACACAGTGAAACATTTCATATATTTCTTACAACAACACAGTGAAACATTTCATATATTTATTACAACAACACAGTGAAACATTTCATATTTATTACAATAACACAGTGAAACATTTCATATTTATTACAATAACACAGTGAAACATTTCATATATTTCTTACAACAACACAGTGAAACATTTCATATATTTCTTACAACAACACAGTGAAACATTTCATATATTTCTTACAACAACACAGTGAAACATTTCATATATTTATTACAACAACACAGTGAAACATTTCATATATTTATTACAACAACACAGTGAAACATTTCATATTTATTACAACAACACAGTGAAACATTTCATATTTATTACAATAACACAGTGAAACATTTCATATTTATTACAATAACACAGTGAAACATTTCATAAATTTCTTACAACAACACAGTGAAACATTTCATATATTTCTTACAACAACACAGTGAAACATTTCATATATTTATTACAACAACACAGTGAAACATTTCATATTTATTACAATAACACATTGAAACATTTCCATATTTATTACAATAACACAGTGAAACATTTCATATATTTCTTACAACAACACAGAGTAACATTTCATATATTTATTACAACAACACAGTGAAACATTTCATATATTTATTACAACAACACAGTGAAACATTTCATATTTATTACAATAAAACAGTGAAACATTTCATATATTTCTTACAACAACACAGTGAAACATTTCATATTTATTACAATAACACAGTGAACATTTCATATTATTACAATAACACAGTGAAACATTTCATATATTTCTTACAACAACACAGTGAAACATTTCATATATTTCTTACAACAACACAGTGAAACATTTCATATATTTATTACAACAACACAGCGAAACATTTCATATTTATTACAATAACACAGTGAATCATTTCATATTTATTTACAATAACACAGTGAAACATTTCATATATTTCTTACAACAACACAGTGAAACATTTCATATATTTCTTACAACAACACAGTGAAACATTTCATATATTTCTTACAACAACACAGTGAAACATTTCATATATTTATTACAACAACACAGTGAAACATTTCATATTTATTACAATAACACAGTGAAACATTTCATATTTATTACAATAACACAGTGAAACATTTCATATTTATTACAATAACACAGTGAAACATTTCATATATTTCTTACAACAACACAGTGAAACCCTTCATATATTTCTTACAACAACACAGTGAAACATTTCATATATTTCTTACAACAACACAGTGAAACATTTCATATATTTATTACAACAACACAGTGAAACATTTCATATTTATTACAATAACACAGTGAACATTTCATATTTATTACAATAACACAGTGAAACATTTCATATTTATTACAATAACACAGTGAAACATTTCATATATTTCTTACAACAACACAGTGAAACCCTTCATATATTTATTACAACAACACAGTGAAACATTTCATATATTTATTACAACAACACAGTGAAACATTTCATATTTATTACAATAAAACAGTGAAACATTTCATATATTTCTTACAACAACACAGTGAAACATTTCATATTTATTACAATAACACAGTGAAACATTTCATATTTATTACAATAAAACAGTGAAACATTTCATATATTTCTTACAACAACACAGTGAAACATTTCATATTATTACAATAACACAGTGAAACATTTCATATATTTATTATAACAACACAGTGAAACATTTCATATATTTCTTACAACAACACAGTGAAACATTTCATATATTTAATACAACAACACAGTGAAACATTTCATATTTATTACAATAACACAGTGAAACATTTCATATTTATTACAATAACACAGTGAAACATTTCATATATTTCTTACAACAACACAGTGAAACATTTCATATTTATTACAATAACACAGTGAAACATTTCATATTTATTACAATAACACAGTGAAACATTTCATAAATTTCTTACAACAACACAGTGAAACATTTTATATATTTCTTACAACAACACAGTGAAACATTCATATATTTATTACAACAACACAGTGAAACATTTCATATTTATTACAATAACACAGTGAAACATTTCATATTTATTACAATAACACAGTGAAACATTTCATATATTTCTTACAACAACACAGTGAAACATTTCATATATTTCTTACAACAACACAGTGAAACATTTCATATATTTCTTACAACAACACAGTGAAACATTTCATATATTTATTACAACAACACAGTGAAACATTTCATATATTTATTACAACAACACAGTGAAACATTTCATATTATTACAATAACACAGTGAAACATTTCATATATTTCTTACAACAACACAGTGAAACATTTCATATTTATTACAATAACACAGTGAAACATTTCATATTTATTACAATAACACAGTGAAACATTTCATAAATTTCTTACAACAACACAGTGAAACATTTCATATATTTCTTACAACAACACAGTGAAACATTTCATATATTTATTACAACAACACAGTGAAACATTTCATATTTATTACAATAACACAGTGAAACATTTCATATTTATTACAATAACACAGTGAAACATTTCATATATTTCTTACAACAACACAGTGAAACCCTTCATATATTTATTACAACAACACAGTGAAACATTCATATATTTATTACAACAACACAGTGAAACATTTCATATTTATTACAATAAACAGTGAAACATTTCATATATTTCTTACAACAACACAGTGAAACATTTCATATTTATTACAATAACACAGTGAAACATTTCATATTTATTACAATAAAACAGTGAAACATTTCATATATTTCTTACAACAACACAGTGAAACATTTCATATTTATTACAATAACACAGTGAAACATTTCATATTTATTACAATAACACAGTGAAACATTTCATATATTTGTTACAACAACACAGTGAAACATTTCATATATTTCTAACAACAACACAGTGAAACATTTCATATATTTATTACAACAACACAGCGAAACATTTCATATTTATTACAATAACACAGTGAATCATAACATATATATTACAATAACACAGTGAAACATTTCATATATTTCTTACAACAACACAGTGAAACATTTCATATATTTCTTACAACAACACAGTGAAACATTTCAAATATTTCTTACAACAACACAGTGAAACATTTCATATATTTATTACAACAACACAGTGAAACATTTCATATTTATTACAATAACACAGTGAAACATTTCATATATTTATTACAACAACACAGTGAAACATTTCATATATTTCTTACAACAACACAGTGAAACATTTCATATATTTCTTACAACAACACAGTGAAACATTTCATATATTTATTACAACAACACAGTGAAACATTTCATATTTATTACAATAACACAGTGAAACATTTCATATATTTATTACAACAACACAGTGAAACATTTCATATATTTCTTACAATAACACAGTGAAACATTTCATATTTATTACAATAACACACTGAAACATTTCATATATTTATTACAACAACACAGTGAAACATTTCATATATTTCTTACAACAACACAGTGAAACATTTCATATATTTCTTACAACAACACAGTGAAACATTTCATATATTTATTACAACAACACAGTGAAACATTTCATATATTTCTTACAATAACACAGTGAAACATTTCATATTTATTACAATAACACACTGAAACATTTCATATATTTCTTACAACAACACAGTGAAACAATTTCATATATTTCTTACAACAACACAGTGAAACATTTCATATATTTCTTACAACAACACAGTGAAACATTTCATATATTTATTAAAATAACACAGTGAAACATTTCATATATTTATTACAACAACACAGTGAAACATTTCATACATTTCTTACAATAACACAGTGAAACATTTCATATATTTCTTACAACAACACAGTGAAACATTTCATATATTTCTTACAACAACACAGTGAAACATTTCATATATTTATTACAACAACACAGTGAAACATTTCATATTTATTACAATAACACAGTGAAACATTTCATATTTATTACAATAACACAGTGAAACATTTCATAAATTTCTTACAACAACACAGTGAAACATTTCATATATTTCTTACAACAACACAGTGAAACATTTCATATATTTATTACAACAACACAGTGAAACATTTCATATATTTCTTACAACAACACAGTGAAACATTTCATATATTTATTACAACAACACAGTGAAACATTTCATATTTATTACAATAACACAGTGAAACATTTCATATATTTATTATAACAACACAGTGAAACATTTCATATATTTCTTACAACAACACAGTGAAACATTTCATATATTTATTACAACAACACAGTGAAACATTTCATATTTATTACAATAACACAGTGAAACATTTCATATTTATTACAATAACACAGTGAAACATTATATATATTTCTTACAACAACACAGTGAAACATTTCATATTTATTACAATAACACAGTGAAACATTTCATATTTATTACAATAACACAGTGAAACATTTCATAAATTTCTTACAACAACACAGTGAAACATTTCATATATTTCTTACAACAACACAGTGAAACATTTCATATATTTATTACAACAACACAGTGAAACATTTCATATTTATTACAATAACACATTGAAACATTTCATATTTATTACAATAACACAGTGAAACATTTCATATATTTCTTACAACAACACAGTGAAACATTTCATATATTTATTACAACAACACAGTGAAACATTTCATATATTTATTACAACAACACAGTGAAACATTTCATATTTATTACAATAAAACAGTGAAACTTTTCATATATTTCTTACAACAACACAGTGAAACATTTCATATTTATTACAATAACACAGTGAAACATTTCATATTTATTACAATAACACAGTGAAACATTTCATATATTTCTTACAACAACACAGTGAAACATTTCATATATTTCTTACAACAACACAGTGAAAACATTTCATATATTTATTACAACAACACAGCGAAACATTTCATATTTATTACAATAACACAGTGAATCATTTCATATTTATTACAATAACACAGTGAAACATTTCATATATTTCTTACAACAACACAGTGAAACATTTCATATATTTCTTACAACAACACAGTGAAACATTTCATATATTTCTTACAACAACACAGTGAAACATTTCATATATTTATTACAACAACACAGTGAAACATTTCATATTTATTACAATAACACAGTGAAACATTTCATATTCATTAAAATAACACAGTGAAACATTTCATATTTATTACAATAACACAGTGAAACATTTCATATATTTCTTACAACAACACAGTGAAACCCTTCATATATTTATTACAACAACACAGTGAAACATTTCATATATTTATTACAACAACACAGTGAAACATTTCATATTTATAACAATAAAACAGTGAAACATTTCATATATTTCTTACAACAACACAGTGAAACATTTCATATTTATTACAATAACACAGTGAAACATTTCATATTTATTACAATAAAACAGTGAAACATTTCATATATTTCTTACAACAACACAGTGAAACATTTCATATTTATTACAATAACACAGTGAAACATTTCATATTATTACAATAACACAGTGAAACATTTCATATATTTCTTACAACAACACAGTGAAACATTTCATATATTTCTTACAACAACACAGTGAAACATTTCATATATTTATTACAACAACACAGCGAAACATTTCATATTTATTACAATAACACAGTGAATCATAACATATATATTACAATAACACAGTGAAACATTTCATATATTTCTTACAATAACACAGTGAAACATTTCATATATTTCTCTACAACAACAGAGTGAAACATTTCATATATTTCTTACAATAACACAGTGAAACATTTCATATATTTCTTACAACAACACAGTGAAACATTTCATATATTTCTTACAACAACACAGTGAAACATTTCATATATTTCTTACAACAACACAGTGAAACATTTCATATATTTATTACAACAACACAGTGAAACATTTCATATTTATTACAATAACACAGTGAAACATTCATATATTTATTACAACAACACAGTGAAACATTTCATATATTTCTTACAATAACACAGTGAAACATTTCATATTTATTACAATAACACACTGAAACATTTCATATATTTCTTACAACAGACACAGTGAAACATTTCATATATTTCTTACAACAACACAGTGAAACATTTCATATATTTCTTACAACAACACAGTGAAACATTTCATATATTTATTAAAATAACACAGTGAAACATTTCATATATTTATTACAACAACACAGTGAAACATTTCATACATTTCTTACAATAACACAGTGAAACATTTCATATATTTCTTACAACAACACAGTGAAACATTTCATATATTTCTTACAACAACACAGTGAAACATTTCATACATTTATTACAACAACACAGTGAAACATTTCATATTTATTACCAATAACACAGTGAAACATTTCATATATTTATTACAACAACACAGTGAAACATTTCATATATTTATTACAACAACACAGTGAAACATTTCATATTTATTACAATAACACAGTGAAACATTTCATTATTTCTTACAACAACACACTGAAACATTTCATATATTTCTTACAACAACACAGTGAAACATTTCATATATTTCTTACAACAACACAGTGAAACATTTTATATATTTATTACAACAACACAGTGAAACATTTCATATATTTATTACAACAACACAGTGAAACATTTCATATTTCTTACAATAACACAGTGAAACATTTCATATATTTCTTACAACAACACAGTGAAACATTTCATATATTTATTACAACAACACAGTGAAACATTTCATATTTATTACAATAACACCGTGAGAACATTTCATATATTTATTATAACAACACAGTGAAACATTTCATATATTTCTTACAACAACACAGTGAAACATTTCATATATTTATTACAACAACACAGTGAAACATTTCATATTTATTACAATAACACAGTGAAACATTTCATATTTATTACAATAACACAGTGAAACATTATATTTATTTCTTACAACAACACAGTGAAACATTTCATATTTATTACAATAACACAGTGAAACATTTCATATTTATTACAATAACACAGTGAAACATTTCATAAAGTTCTTACAACAACACAGTGAAACATTTCATATATTTCTTACAACAACACAGTGAAACATTTCATATATTTATTACAACAACACAGTGAAACATTTCATATTTATTACAATAACACATTGAAACATTTCAGATTTATTACAATAACACAGTGAAACATTTCATATATTTCTTACAACAACACAGTGAAACATTTCATATATTTATTACAACAACAAACATTTCATATATTTATTACAACAACACAGTGAAACATTTCATATTTATTACAATAAAACAGTGAAACATTTCATATATTTCTTACAACAACACAGTGAAACATTTCATATTTATTACAATAACACAGTGAAACATTTCATATTTATTACAATAACACAGTGAAACATTTCATATATTTCTTACAACAACACAGTGAAACATTTCATATATTTCTTACAACAACACAGTGAAACATTTCATATATTTATTACAACAACACAGCGAAACATTTCATATTTATTACAATAACACAGTGAATCATTTCATATTTATTACAATAACACAGTGAAACATTTCATATATTTCTTACAACAACACAGTGAAACACTTCATATATTTCTTACAACAACACAGTGAAACATTTCATATATTTATTACAACAACACAGTGAAACATTTCATATTTATTACAATAACACAGTGAAACATTTCATATATTTATTACAACAACACAGTGAAACATTTCATATATTTCTTACAATGCCACAGTGAAACATTTCATATTTATTACAATAACACACTGAAACATTTCATATATTTCTTACAACAACACAGTGAAACATTTCATATATTTCTTACAACAACACAGTGAAACATTTCATATATTTCTTACAACAACACAGTGAAACATTTCATATATTTCTTACAACAACACAGTGAAACATTTCATATATTTCTTACAACAACACAGTGAAACATTTCATATATTTATTACAACAACACAGTGAAACATTTCATATATTTATTACAACAACACAGTGAAACATTTCATATTTATTACAACAACACAGTGAAACATTTCATATTTATTACAATAACACAGTGAAACATTTCATATTTATTACAATAACACAGTGAAACATTTCATAAATTTCTTACAACAACACAGTGAAACATTTCATATATTTCTTACAACAACACAGTGAAACATTTCATATATTTATTACAACAACACAGTGAAACATTTCATATTTATTACAATAACACATTGAAACATTTCATATTTATTACAATAACACAGTGAAACATTTCATATATTTCTTACAACAACACAGTGAAACATTTCATATATTTCTTACAACAACACAGTGAAACATTTCATATATTTCTTACAACAACACAGTGAAACATTTCATATTTATTACAATAAAACAGTGAAACATTTCATATATTTCTTACAACAACACAGTGAAACATTTCAGATATTTATTACAATAACACAGTGAAACATTTCATATTTATACAATACACAGTGAACATTTCATATATTCTTACAACAACACAGTGAAACTTTCATATATTTCTTACAACAACACAGTGAAACATTTCATATATTTATTACAACAACACAGCGAAACATTTCATATTTATTACAATAACACAGTGAATCATTTCATATTTATTACAATAACACAGTGAAACATTTAATATATTTCTTACAACAACACAGTGAAACATTTCATATATTTCTTACAACACACAGTGAAACATACATTTCATATATTTCTTACAACAACACAGTGAAACATTTCATATATTTATTACAACAACACAGTGAAACATTTCATATTTATTACAATAACACAGTGAAACATTTCATATTTATTACAATAACACAGTGAAACATTTCATATTTATTACAATAACACAGTGAAACATTTCATATATTTCTTACAACAACACAGTGAAACCCTTCATATATTTCTTACAACAACACAGTGAAACATTTCATATATTTCTTACAACAACACAGTGAAACATTTCATATATTTATTACAACAACACAGTGAAACATTTCATATTTATTACAATAACACAGTGAAACATTTCATATTTATTACAATAACACAGTGAAACATTTCATATTTATTACAATAACACAGTGAAACATTTCATATATTTCTTACAACAACACAGTGAAACCCTTCATATATTTATTACAACAACACAGTGAAACATTTCATATATTTATTACAACAACACAGTGAAACATTTCATATTTATTACAATAAAACAGTGAAACATTTCATATATTTCTTACAACAACACAGTGAAACATTTAATATTTATTACAATAACACAGTGAAACATTTCATATTTATTACAATAAAACAGTGAAACATTTCATATATTTCTTACAACAACACAGTGAAACATTTCATATTTATTACAATAACACAGTGAAACATTTCATATATTTATTATAACAACACAGTGAAACATTTCATATATTTCTTACAACAACACAGTGAAACATTTCATATATTTAATACAACAACACAGTGAAACATTTCATATTTATTACAATAACACAGTGAAACATTTCATATTTATTACAATAACACAGTGAAACATTTCATATATTTCTTACAACAACACAGTGAAACATTTCATATTTATTACAATAACACAGTGAAACATTTCATATTTATTACAATAACACAGTGAAACATTTCATAAATTTCTTACAACAACACAGTGAAACATTTCATATATTTCTTACAACAACACAGTGAAACATTTCATATATTTATTACAACAACACAGTGAAACATTTCATATTTATTACAATAACACAGTGAAACATTTCATATTTATTACAATAACACAGTGAAACATTTCATATATTTCTTACAACAACACAGTGAAACATTTCATATATTTCTTACAACAACACAGTGAAACATTTCATATATTTCTTACAACAACACAGTGAAACATTTCATATATTTATTACAACAACACAGTGAAACATTTCATATATTTATTACAACAACACAGTGAAACATTTCATATTTATTACAATAACACAGTGAA
>JAWPHD010020514.1:0-31511 GCA_037043455.1 Cyrtodaria siliqua | reverse complement strand
TAGTTTGATACTGACAACACGGAACCTGTAGTTTGATACTGACAACACGGCAACAGTAGTTTTATACTGACAACATGGCAACTGTAGTTTGATACTTACAATACGACACCTGTAGTTTGATACTGACAGCACGGCACCTGTAGTTTGATACTGACAATATGGACCCTGTAGTTTGATACTGACAACACGGCACCTGCAGTTTGATTCTGACAACACGGCACTGGTAGTTTGATACTGACAACACGGCAACTGTAGTTTTATAATGACATATGACACCTGTTGATTAATACTGACAATACGGCGACTGTAGTTTGATACTGACAATATGGCACTTGTAGTTGAATCGTAATGCGATAATGACAACAAGACACCTGTAGTTTTATTATGACAAGACAATGCCTGTAGTTTGATACTGACAACACGGCACATGTGGTTCGATACTGACAACACGGCAACTGTAGTTTAGTACTGACAACGCGACACCTGTAGTTTGATATAGGCAACACGGCAACTGTAGATTGATACTGACAACACAGCACCTGTGGTTCGATACGGCCAACAAGGCAACTGTAGCTTGGTACCGACATGACACCACGGAATGTCTAATTTAATAAGAAGGTACGTCTAATTTGATACGGACAACATTGCATCTGTAGTTCGAGATAGACAACACAACTGTAATGTGATTCTTACAACACTGCAAATATTAGAGCGATACTGACGACACGGCCACAGTAATGTGATACAGACACCACGGCACCTTTACTTAGATACTGACAACACGAGAACTGTAGTTGACACAGACAACACGGCAACAGTAATGTGATACTGATATTATGTCCATGCAACACATTGCATTTGAGACTTGTTAAGTTCTGTCAAAGAAAAAAATAAGGTGGATTACGGCACCTGTAGTTTGACACTGACAACACGGAACCTGTAGTTTGATACTGACAACACGGAACCTGTAGTTTGATACTGACAACACGGAACCTGTAGTTTGACACTTGCAACACGGCACCTGTAGTTAGATACTGACAACACGGCAACTGTAGTTTGACACTGACAACACAGCAACTGTAGTTTGATACTGACAACACGTCAACTGTAGTTTGATACGGACAACACGGCAATTGTAGTTTGATACTGACAACACGGCAACTGTTGTTTGATACTGACAACACGACACATCTAGTTCGATACTGACAAAATGGTAACTGTGTTTTGATTCTGACAACACGGCGTCTGTAGTTTAATACTGACGACACGGCGCCAGTAATTTGATACTGACAACACGGCGCCTGTATATCGATACAGACAACATGGTAACAGTAATTTGATACTGACAACACGGTAACAGTAATTTGATACTGACAACACGGCAACTGTAGTTTGATACTGACGACACGGCAACTGTAGTTTGATACTTACAGCACGGCAACTGTAATTTGATACTGACAACACGACACGTGTAGTTTGATACTGACAACATGGCAACTGTATTTTGATACTGACGACACGGAGACAGTAATTTATTACTGACAACACGGCGCCTGTATATCGATACTGACAACACGGCAACATTAATTTGATACTGGCAACATGCCAACTGTAGTTTGATACTGATAACACGGCATATGTATATCGATACTGACAACACGGCAACAGTTATTTGATACTGACAACACGGCAACTGTAGTTTGATACTGACAACAAAGCGCTTGCATTTTGATACTGCCAACACGGCAACTGTAGTTTGATAATGACAACACGGCAACAGTAGTTTGATACTGACCACACGGCAGGTGTAATCATCCAAAAACACTCATTCAAAACACTGTCAGACATATTTCCAAGAATAAATAAACGGTCAAACGAAGACATAAATAGTATTGCGTTGGTGCTTTTTCTTTTAAAACAACGTTTTTCAACCACTAGAAAGTACTATAGTATTTCCCGTTATGAACCTTGTCACCCGGTCATTATTTTTACTGCGACTTAGTGTACATGTATAATCAACACTGTTTTCAATTTTCATATTTATTGTTTTGACTAAATAATCAATATTGTTTGAAATTTGCTATTTTACCGCGAACTTTCTGAATAGCTTTGTGGAAATACAATAATAAAATGATGAAGCGATTAAGGGGAGACAATACATGTTTAAAATCGATGCAACACATAACTGTATGCCTTTGAAGCACTTAAAACGTGCAGATAATAATGCTGCCTTTATGTCTTAGTTAAGTAATATTTATAGCATAATTTTCGAGTATATGCGATTTATAGTGCTTCTCGAGGGCCGCAGGCCGAGAGTGCAGTATAAATCGGATACGAGAAAAATATGCTATAAATGTTTTGTACCAGAGCCATTTATCCAACTACGCATGTGCAAGAAGTTTTAGGGCGTTACAGTTTTCAGTAAAAGATAACAGCTCGATCCAATCAAGAAATAGCATTATCAAGCGGCATGAGCATGACAAATGTTTTGATTATTGCAGCCAATCGCCTTTGTATATTATTGGGCACATGCAATGTCAAGGAGTGCTGTTTTGATAACGGTTTAGTCGTTTAATTGATAGGTTGTGTCGTAAATTACAACTGCGAGCGCGTTAAATTGAGTAGACCATGGTATAACTGCCGAATCTGTCATTTATAGCACGGCCGAAATATACCGGCATTTATAGCACTCTCTTCGTATCTTAGAAACCCTTTAAGGGATTCAGTGAAACTTTGCACATAAATTCACTGGCATATAAGGATCTCATCGAGACAAGTGCCACTATTCTGCTTCTGTTCATTGTGACAGATGGTCCGAATGTGTCGCCCGTGACAAATTATCCTCATGAATAACCTGAATAATGTGTGTGATATATTGCGCGCATAAATCCGCCCATTAAAAAAAAATGCGCAATAATCGCCCATAACAAATGGTCCTCATGTTTCACTCATGACAAGTGGTACCTAGTTGTCCTTTAGTGTTACGGAAGTAAATCAAATCCCATTGAGTCCAAGTCAGTATTGTCTAAGCTTTCTAGTTAGCCATTTTTCAAAATGAAGTTCAAACTAAGATTCATTTACATATTCTTAGTCATGAGACCTGCCTCTCTAGAAAACTGAGCATAGTAGAGGTCATGTGGCATTAAGAAAATAAAATTCTGATCTTTGTTGACACGGTGAAACAAACTGCATTCATTCGGCACCCCTTAAATGTGTTCTACTTTCACTTTCAAAACTTTCAAGTTTATAAATTAAATCATCATACAACCACGCAAATGGTTCTTAGATATCGCAAACAAGTCAATAAAGTCATTTCAACCAGAAAAACAGGCCTTAAATACTCAAAATGCCTTTTATCACAAAAAAAGTTAGGGATTATATATTTAGGAACTCCTTTCAACTATACCAGGCATGAATACCACAGTGATTTACTTCCTGTATACCTTTATGTATCGTCCATGAAATATGGTACTCATGTGTCGTACTGGAACTGATGGGGGTCATTGTCGTATCGGGTACTACAGAAAGGTACCCGGGGTACATTTATGTATACAGAAACGTACCCGAAAATCTTTGAATTCCAGAACGGCCCCCAAATGCACAGAAACGTAGCCGACAAACAATATCTCAATGGCAGAATTGAAACAATTTAGAATTTGATAAAACAACTACTTAAACAATATTGTTTATCATTAACTATTGCGCTCGTTCTTAAAAACATATTTAGGCTGCCATAGTTAGAAATAGAATACAGAACGTATTGTCGTAAAACCGGAAGTTGTAAATCATCAAACCCCGCGCAAAAAAGTAAACAAATATGCAGCTCGTCTTTCAAGAAGAATTGGTCAAATACTTAGACCAACTGCATTCCTTTAAGGCAGGCAACAGCGAGCGGCTTTTAAAAAGTGTATCGATTAAACTTTGTAAACAATGAAAGTTTCGTTTCCGTGAAGTAACAGAACGCGTTACGGCCGCGTTTTACGACATTGTATTTTGTCTCAGGTACATTTTATGTATATTTGGGGGTCTTTCTGGATTTCGATGATTTTCGCGTACGTTTTTATATACATATAAATGTACCCCGGTTGCCTTTCTGTAGTACCCGGTACGACAATGACCGCCATCAGCCGTACTGGACTAATTGTCTAAGGGTCCTTATGTTACGTACCGTACTCACGCCTACTAAACAGTGTCTCCAGCTCAAAAAAGAGCAATCGTAAAATGAGACACTGCAACATCCGAGCTAGAGACATCGTCAAGAAATGGCTGTCAAAATGTGAGTATGACCCATGTTTTAGCTATTTTTTATTGTTTTAATACATGAACTGACAAATCGGAGAATGTCATGCTCCGGGTATAAGCCAGGAACGTCCGTAAAACCCACGATTTGTTCCATATAATGGCTTACCTTTGTTGTAGAACTTTTCTCCCGTGCCCGTTAAGCTTGTTTACATGACAAATTTCGACATTCTTGTGTAGTTTAGTCCGAGTTCTACACATTAAACATATTGTAGCATCATATATTGGTCCAATATGATGATAAAAACAAATGAGCACCATAAATACGCAGGAAAAGGCATTGCTCAGAGAGTTATGCTGATTTTTTTATCAGAGCTAGAGACAACATACGAGAGCTGGAGACAAAACAGGGAGCCAGAGTCGATGCATATAGAAGTATTACTTAAAACTTACGTATTTGGAGTGGTGGTTATCATCGAAAGAGACTGAAGATATCGTGGCATTCGAATTAATCGTAGGTTTCTACGAAGCAATACACCCGGTATATATGTTCGCTAAACAATAAATGAATTGAATGTGATATTTATTTCAATGTATACCAAATATTTCCAACTAACGCAGATGTTCTATTTACATGTAATCTATATATTTTCGTTTAAACTGTATCCGTATTATCGTGAAACTGTAAACATGTATCTACATTTGATGTTGATGTACCGTATATACTTTGAAGTAACAGGTAAAATGTATTAAATATTTAGGATTTTTAGCTCACCTGAGCCGAAGGCTCGCAGGTGAGCTTTTGTGATCGCCCTGTGTCCGTCGTCCGTTGTCCGTCGGTAACTGTTTGCTTCAAACAACATCTCCTCCTAAAACTGCTTGGCCAATGTCAACCAAACTTCACATTACTGTTTCTTGGGTGGTCCCCTTTCAAGTTTGTTCAAAGAATTGAATTAGGTGCAGAACTTTGGTTGCCATGGCAACGGATATGATTTTTTTAAAACTTTAAAAATCTTACTTTAAAGATCTTCTTGTCAGAAACTACTGACCCGATTTCGAAATAATTTCACAGAAATGTTCCTTGGGTGACCCTCTTGGTAAGTACCAAGTGTGTTCAAGCCGTCTAGATTCGTCAAAAAACATGGCCGCCAGCGGCTAGGCTGGTTTTCTCTATATGGCTATAGTAAGAAATTCAAAAATCTTCTTGTCAGAAACTACTGGCGCAGTCGGTAGCGCGGCGGATTTGTAACCGGAGGCCCCGGGTTCAATCCTCCGTGGTGCCACTGAATTCCGTCGGTGTGCTCTTGGACAAGACACTTTCCCTTAGCCTCGTCCGTCGGATGGGGACGTAAACCGGGCGGTCCCGTGTATCGGTCTATCCTCCGACCACGTTAAAGAACCATAGGAATCTATTCGATAATAAGAGTAGGGCAGGTTCCCGGATTCCTATGTATCCTTCCCCTCTCTCTGGGGCGGCTCTAAATAACCTGTACTGTGTTGATGAGCCGTTAAACAACATTCAATTCAATTCCTTGGGTGACCCTCTACCAAGTTTGTTCAAGCCGTCGCGATTTGTCAAAAAATGTCATCTGAAAACATCGAAATAAAATAATTTTCAAAATAGGTACAAGGGCAAGGAAGTTACGAGTACAAGATGTTTGCAATGGTTATTACTCGTCCACAATCCTGTTTCTAGTGTGACGTAAGCAAACCTTATACCATAACTGAAATCGTTTGAGGGTAAAACACGCAAGAGTAAAATGACGGATAATGACGCCATGCCATATATTTAATAGCGCTATATATACTAAGACGTCAGCTATAATTACCTCATAGTGTGACATTTATAGTTATAATATGAATAGATCAATAACTTTGAGTGTACAAATATTGTATTTATTAGCATGTTACCCGTTTAATATCATTTTAGAAAACTCGTTATTGTATTCAATATACATAAACTCAGTACATTACCTCTATTTATTTACATTTTTATCCATGTCATAAATGATGTACCGGTGTTATTTCAAGTTTACTTGGGTATGCTATGTTGTATACTAAGTCATCATTACAACTACCTATGATTCTAAATTGCATGATACCACCCGTTATATCATCTTTATGATAGGTCGCATAGCAAAACAATAAACAGGACTTACGCTCCGGCACAAAGTGTGCCCCTAGTTAAGACACTGCCTTCTAATAATTTGGTTAAAAGATCTATTTTATGAAGAATGAAACATCAAACTTTACTGACAAAGGAAGAAACTTGAAGAAATAGCACATGTGGTGGGGTTTTATTTGCAAAATTCAATTGATACAACACTGAGCTATTAAGGTTGACAGTATGGTGGGGGTATTGGTAGTTTCTGATTTTTAAAATTGGTTTAATACAGTTTTATTATGGTATGCAATAGTATTGCATCGACTCTAGCTCCCTGTTTTGTCTCCAGCTCTCGTATGTTGTCTCTAGCTCTTATAAAAAAATCAGAATAACCCTCCGAGTAATGCCTTTTCCTGCGTATTTGTGGTGCTCATTTGTTTCTATCATCATATTGGACCAATATATGATGCTACAATATGTTTAATGTGTAGAACTCGGACTAAACTACACAAGAATGTCGAAATTTGTCATGTAAACAAGCTTACCGGTCACGGGAGAAAAGTTCTACAACAAAGGTAAGCCATTATATGGAACAAATCGTGGGTTTTATGGACGTTCCTGGCTTATACCCGGAGCATGACATTCTCCGATTTGTCGGTTCATGTCTTAAAACAATAAAAAAAGCGCTAAAACATGGGTCATACTCACATTTTGACAGCCATTTTCTTGACGATGTCTCTAGCTCGGATGTTGCTTTGTCTCATTTTACGATTGCTCTTTTTTGAGCTGGAGACACTGTTTAGTAGGCGTGGTACTGCAGAAGACAAATGTTTCTCATGTATCATAAAATGTCAAATGATCCTCGAGTATCTTACATGCCAAATGATCATGACACATGATCCTCGGTTGCATACATGACAAATGATCATGACAAATGATCATGATACCTCGGGTATCGCACTTGCCAAATGATTATTATTCTCGAGACGTCAAAGGTATTGATAGGATTTTTAAACTACTCAATAACCAATCAGCAATGAGTATTTTAATGAACTATTTTAGATAGTAATATAAAAAGCGTGTAATGTGTGTGTGTGTGTGTGTGTGTTTTTGTGTCCGTGCGTGCGTGCTGCGTGCGTGCGTGCGTGCGTGCTTTATACATTTTGCAAGTGAGGTTTAAGTTTCGTACTCGGATGCATATGACATATTCTGCATAAATTGTGTCGCGAGTCATCATTCATCAGAAATCCAGGAGTTTTGTCAAATTGATAAAGTTGTCTTGATGTCACGTTTACTTAAAGATCAACTTGAAGACGCCGTCAGATAGCTGTTGAACGGAATTTCGCAGCGTGCGGTATCTGTCCATCTTGGTGTGCATAAATACATTATAATAATACTATTTCAACATGAGAGAGAGAATGTTTGCCCAACAACCATCCTAAACAAGGACGTCCATGTGTTATGTTATGCCAAGATGACGTGTATTTTCGTCTCAAACACCTATGTCAGCACTTCCGCACCCCAGCAAAAACCGCCGTGAAACCGTCGTGAAACCACCGTGAACATAAGGGGTCTTCCTAACAACCGAATACGTGCCAGGACCATTTCTTACCGAATACGTTGTTTGTATTTGCTGCTCGCGTTATATGACTTAACACTTGGTATCGCTTATAATGAACGTTTATCTGACACTTAGATTCGCACAAAACTAGTGGAATATTAATATCAGACTAAATACCGTTTACTGAATTAAAATTATAGTTTTAAGTTAAATACACGTCCAGATATTTGATGCACGCCAAGAAATTTGATGCACGCCAAGATATTTGATTATTAATACAGAGTTGCGTTTCTTTTTTCCTTTGGTATATATAGCCAATATAGTAAAACTGTACTGCGCAGTGAGTCTACTTTTCAGTATTTAGCAACCAAAATCTATGACGAGAGAGATGATTTTAATTTTGACATTGTTAAGTATCCCCTCTTAACTTAGACGGGGATGTTTCCCGAGAAAATTCTTATGAGGTTTATGTTTCTCAACTTATTCGTGTTTCTAGAGCTTTTAGTCTAGTTGCGGACTTTAATACTCGTAACCTTTGTATAACTAAAAGACAACTCCATCATGGCTACCGTTAACATATACATCGAATGAATGAATGAATGAATGAATGGTGTTTTACGGCATGTCGACACATAAATAGGTCATATTGTGCGCAAAAACCGACAAAAGACGAAGAAATTAAGTAGTAATTAAAAACAAAAAATGCCCTTCAACGGGTATATAAACAAGTAAATATATATAAGAACACATTATAATGAATGAATGAATGGTGTTTTACGGCATGTCGACACATAAATAGGTCATATTTTGCGCAAAAACCAACGAAAGATGAAGAAATTAAGTAGTAATTAAAAATTAATGTAAATATATAAGGATAAAACTATTAAAAAATAAGGGATGATATGGTAGTAATATAAACTATATATGTAAATCAACAAATGCCCGTCAGTTGGTATATAAACAAGTAAATATATATAAGAACACATTATAATGATTTATATAGTCTGATTTCTTTTAAAAAATCTAAAACAAGACTAAAATCTATAATATGAAATAACTCTTTCATAGTATTAACATTGTAGTACCGTTGATGCATAGGATCAAAGTCTACACATTCCAACAAGATGTGTTTGACCGTTAACGGTGCAAAGCAGGGTATACATTCTGGTAATTGCTCAGCTTGTAATAAATATGAATGAGTATAACGTGTATGCCCTATCCTGCACCGGGCTAGGACAACTTCTTCTCAACGAATGGGTCTACCAGAAGAACGCCATTCTCCAAGTAACGGTTTAATAGAATGGAGTTTATTGTTAACGAAAAATCCCAAGCGGCTTGCCAAGAGTTACGAATAAATGATAAATGTACACAACTTTTAAATCAGTATAAGGTAATTTAGCATTAGATATATGTAAACAGTATGCTGCTTTAGCAGCATTATCAGCTCTATTATTACCACGTTTTCCTACATGGCTTGGAAGCCAGCAGAAAATAATAACATTATCAACTATAAGAGAATTGTACTTTTCTAAAAGCTGAAGCACACAACTGGGTTACCATGTTTCATATTACCCAGTGCTTGAAGAGGTGAAAGGGAATCAAAAATATTACAAAATGGTCATCATCAGAGTTCTGAATATAATTTAAGGCAAGTTAAATTGCCTTAAGTTCAGCTGAAAAGATAGAGGCCTTGTCAGCCAGACGGCTCTTTATGCTGTGTTTGTGAACAACAGCTGCTGCAGCTACCTTATCTCCATCTTTAGAACCATCTGTGTATATATGTTGAAAGTTACTGCATTTCGATTTCATTTCATTAAATTTGCTTTGAAAGACAGTAGGGTCTGTACTGGATTTGTTACTATTACAAAGATCAAAGATAATTGTTGGTGTTTCCAAAGTCCACGGTGGAATTTGTGGTACTTTGTACTTGGCAATCAAATTTAGATCGAGTTCAGTGACTTTTAATTTTTATTAAAACCTTTAAAAGGCCATAACTCAACCGGAATATGGCGATGATATGCACAACTAGGCTTGATACTGGTAATCATTGTCAAATTCCGTTCAAATCCAGCCAGGGATTCAGGAGAACTATCCAGGAAAAAATGTATATATCAAAAACCTTTAAAGGGCCATAACTCCGCAAACAATCTGTAAACCGGAACGCGACGAAGACCAAATGGTCGAATGGCCTTCGGTTTTCGATCAAAAAGAAATTCATAACTAGGATTTAAAACATTATCGAAAGTTGGGTTTGAAGGTTTAGACTTTAATTAAATGGCAAATTGAAGGGCTAATTTGTCCAGTCTATGAGACAGTGATGGTTCATTAGCTTCAACATATAGACTTTCGGCTGGTGATGTACGAAAGGCACCTAAGGCGAGTCGTAATCATTGATTATGTGTAGGATCGAGCATCTGCAAGTATGACTTGCGAGTCGATCCATATACTATTGAGCCGTAGTCTAGCTTGGATCTGATAAGAGATCTATAAAGTTGTAAAATTACTTTACGATCCGCTCCCCAATTAGTGTTTGCAACAACTTTAAGTAAATTAAGAGCTTTAAGGCAATTAGCCTTCAAGTATTTAAGGTGTGGTATAAACGTTATTTTACGGTCCAAAATAAGACCAAGTAATTTTGTCTGAGCCACTACTGGTGACCCTTCCAGTGTTAGATGAGGGTCTTCATGATGTTTACGTAGATGACAGAAGTGCATACAATTAGATATAGATTTCTAAAATTTAAAACCATTTTCATCCGACCAGGTCTGAAGTTTATTCAGACATTGTTGAAGTTATCTCTCAATAATGTTCATGCTTTTTGCACGATAACATATAACAAAGTCGTCAACATATAGAGAGCAATCCACACCAGGATTAATGCATTTAACTATACTGGTAGTTTTTATATTAAAAAGGGTGACATAGAGTATGTTGCCCTGTGGCATACCCATCTCCTGTTCATGAATGTCAGAGAGGGTTGAACCCATTCGGACACGATACTGTCTATCATCTAAGAAATTCTCTATACAAATTGGTATTCGGCCTCTAAGACCAAGGTCATAAAGTTCATTCATGATACCGTACTTCCATGCAGTATCATAAGCTTTCCTCGAGTCATAAAATACAGCGACTAGATATTCTTTCTTTACGAAAGCTTCCCTAATAAATGATTCAAATCGAATGAGATTGTCTGTTGTGCCTCGTCTCTCATTAATCATTCGTTCCATGGTTTTATATTATACAACTCGTTAAAGCAATAGCGCGATAATTTATTGGGTCCGTATGATCATTTCCAGGCTTGGGGACTGGCATAAAGATTGCTTCCCGCCAAGAATCGAGGAAGTTTCCTGTCATCCAAACTTTATTAAATATATCAAGAAGTGTAGAGAGTCAGGTTCCAGGTAAATGTTTTAATAATTGATAATGGATATCATCAAGACCAGCTGATGTATCATGAGACGTTTTAAGGGAGTCTCGAAGTTCTTTGAGAGTGAACAGTTTATTGTATTTCTCCAAATTTTTCGAATTGAAATTCAGCTTCTTCTTTTCTTTTAGTTTCTTATTTTTTAGAAAATTTGGTTGACAATTTTCAGAAGAAAAGTTTTTAGAAAATGGTTCTGCCAAAGTGTTTGTAATATCTTTGACAGATGTAATATCTTCATTATGAGTTTTAAGACGATTTACACAACTAGAATTACCTTTACCGTTTATTTTCCGGACCATGTCCCATGTCTTCTTAAGAGATGAGCGAGAGTTCAGCCAAGAGACATAAGATCTCCAGGATTTCCTCTTGCTATCCTTAATAGTACGAAGGGCTTTCGCACGAAAAACTCTAAAAGTATCTAAATTATTTTGAGTTGGCCGCAAGTTAAAAGCATTCAATACAGCTTTACGATCGCTGACTGCCTTTTTGCAGTCATCATCGTACCATGGTTTATGTGGGCGTTTTGGATTTGCCGAGGTTTTGAAATAGTTTGATCAGCTATATCATGAATGGGTTTTGGTAAAATGAGTAGTTGCGACTTCGACATCCTCGAAAACGGAAGGCTTTAATTTTGACTCCCGAAAAGATTGAAACGTATCCCAATCAGCTTTGCGAATTTTCCATCGTTGCGTTTTTTGGAGAGGTGGAGGGCCGATATTTCAAAAAATAAGGGAAAGTGGTCACTTCCACATAGGTCGTCATCAACACTCCACGAAAAATCCATCAAGAGCGTTGGATCGCATATTGTTAAATCAATGGAAGAATGAGAGCCTGTAGCGGGATGTAAATAAGTATTTGATTTGTTATCATTAAAAAAAATATATATATTTTTGGCAAAGAAATCCTCAACTTTCTTGCCTTTATCGTTTATATCCTTACAACCCCAAATGTAGATGTGTGCATAAAAATCACCCAATAGTATAAAAGGTGATGGTAATTGTGCAACTCGATGATTTACGTCTTTAAGGTATAGTGAAGAACGGGGCGGTAAATATAAGGAGCATATTGTTATAACTCTGTGCATCGTAACACAGACCGCAACACCTTGCAAACCAGTTTTTAACGCAACAGATCTGTGAGGAATGATTCGATTCACAACTCCTCCAAAAGCGTTATCACCTGTATCAAAAGTATAGTTATACAATGAATAGTTTTTAAAAAATATCTTATCACTAGTCTTCAAGAAAGTTTCTTGAAGACAAAATGCAACAGGGTTGTGTTTATTTAAAAGTAAGCTGATTTCATCAAAATTATATTTTAAACCTCGGCAGTTCCAATGAATGACCTTATTTGATTTGGATGTTACAACGGCGGAAGTACGGGTTTACGGCCTTTGGGGTTGGCAGACATTGGAGACTTTGGGAGTTCCAGATGTGCTGGATCATCAACCTCCATCTCCAAGTCTCCAAATCTGTTGTGCAGTACAATCGGATCATCAGATCCTTTTGACTGCTTCCCTAACCCGGGAGTTTTCTTTTTTCTTGCTGTCACCTCCGTGGCAGCAGTTCTGCTTGGTGACGAATTTGACGAAGCTTTGGAAGAGTTCGTCGGTTTGGTGGACTCTTGGTTGCACCAGAGTCCGTCGATTTCGAAATATATGCAGTAGATGCAGTGGATGTAGCAGTTGTTGAGGATATAGTTGAAGTAGTTTTAGGCTTGGAAGCCACAAGAGGTTTGGGAGCTACAGGAGGCTTATTTAAGAGGACTACAGTTTGAGAGGCTGAAGATGTTTAAGAGAATTTCTGAACAGAAAGTGGAATAGTAGCAAACTTGTCAGAGTCTATTGGTCAGGTTAACACGGTCTACGCCGCGATAGACCTGGTAGCTGGTTTCTCAATCCTGCTCGCATCGGCATACGATTTGCCAGATGGAGTGGGCGGAGTAAGACCCTCAACAAGTTCTCTAGATTCAGAAAAATAAATGTTCTTTTCAATCTTAACCTTCTTTATTTCCATCTCGTGCTTCCACTTCGGACAATCCTTAAAGAAAGCCCCATGGGTCCCCTTACAGTTAACGCAAGAGGCGGTATTTTTGCAATTCGCGAAGTCGCTAATCTGACCGCCCGTTTAGTTGAAGTCCGGACCAAAGTGGTGTGTTGTAACGCGGAGATAACTACCATATCTTCACGTCACTCAACCACCAGGATTCCCTTCTCCAACCACACGGGTCGCCACCCACGGTCAACAGGTGGCTTACTTTTTTTGGGGTGGGGGTGTGGGGGTCCTTCCCGTTTGCTAAGTAACGAGCAGTCGGTGTATTCTTATCACCCCACCACCGACTGGGGGACATAAACGTCGGAAAGGACGGTTACATTTGATGTTGTCGTTAATATTGTCTTGTAGTGCCTTTAATATTTCATTCTTATGTTGATCTGGCTTCTGCCCCCAGTCATTGAGTACTTGTTTTGTGGCTTTCTAGTCTTTGCTTTTACCCTGACCCGTTTTATTGGGATGATAATAGGGTAAAAGTGAGGTTTGATAAACCCTAGAACTTGGTTGAGTGGCATGTTTGCCACTGACCGTTCCAAAACGGTACCACTACTGTCGACCCTTATACGTTTGTGGTATTGCATGCTTTGCTTCTATTTTCTCTTGTAGTTATTTTTCGTTTTGGTTGTTTTTGTTTGACTTTGTCTGTTACTGCAATATGTTTTTGTTCGACATTTATACATACGTTTAGACGATGTTAAATTGGGAAATTGCGTTTTTACAATACCAACTGTCATTAATTTACTACAAATGGACGTAAAATGCGAAAACATGAGTTAACTCGTACGGTAACTACACTTGTTTAATTAAGTAGTTCCCCCGAAGAATTTAAAGTTACTTGCTTATGGCATGATGTGTAACGTAGATTACATCACGTAGATTACAAACTGTACATTTTTATATCCTGTATGACCTTGAATTGGATGGAAACTGGTTAATGCTTTTTGTGATAAATTAAAGAAAGTGTTTGCAGGGAGAAAATATTGCTACTGGTATGCTGCAGTAATTGTGTTACTGTAGCTTACAGGTTAACGCAACGGTAAATATCCAAGCTAAACATTGTCTAGAATTTAATGCATATACAACAATTCTCTTTATTTATGTATGTGTTTAAAACGAAACATGTATAATTGGAACTAATTATAATACTGAAATCAAAAGCTTACAATGGCTTGTGCGACAATAATTAAACAGGTAGAATAACTATTTGAAAGCCAGTGACAAGTACGACAGTAAGGAGGCTTAAAATATGCCAAAGGTTGACTGTAGTACCTATGCAACTATACGACCATTTGTAAAAACGGACTGATGAAGGGGATACTGACGAAGAAAATGACAGAGACGTGGTGTAGGTAAACTGAAAGCAAAAGTAGATACACAAGTCGAACAGGAAAAGTATTATTTAAGGACCATAGTCAACCAAAAACACGTATTGAAATAACACCAAGTACAAAGACCTAAAACACACTTTAACGGATTAACTCTAGACTGAAATACATATTTTGTGTTGTCAGTTTATGCAATACATTTCATGATATGGTATACATATATTACATGTGAATGTTTTGATTTATAAATACACTTGTAATACCTTTAGATGTGATGATCTACGTGTATTTGCCAGTGGTATGTTTATAGTAAATATCCCTTGCTCACTGCTCACTCAGTCACGAATAATAACGTTAACACTATGATCTATTATCTTATAATTATGAGTGTAGCTACACAATCACATAGGTTTCCCAATTATTTATGCATTATATATATTAGATTAATTGAAACTGTAATTTCTAGTAAACAACTAATTGAAACTGGTAACTACTATAAATGGTACTTCATTTTAATTAATATTTCAGAACAAATGTAACAGCCTAGCATAGAAAGCCTGATCTAATTAAAACACGAGATAATGCAAAAAGATCGATCTAAGTAATACATTAACAAAAAGGATTAAAATGGACACACCAATACATTGCTGAATTTATATATATAGCAGTTCGTTTTAATGTCGTGTAATGATGGATTATTTTATTTTTAGAGTGCCTATTAAAGGGAATGTAGCGACACAGCCAAACCATCTTTATTATTGAGACTTCTGCAAAAGGGTGAAATAATTATCAAAATCGGATGATAAACAAAGAAGATATGATCATTTGAATTTTCTATTGAAACGGATTTGGAAGCGGCCATTTTGAGAGCTATGATATCACGGTTCTAAATGACCATATATGGAATATTTATAAATATGAAAATTTACTGATATATAGGGAAAAAATGACAGCAAAAATGAAAAATATGTAATACTTAATGGCAATGATGCTTTACATGACCAGTAAAAATGCATTCATTTGCAGTGAGTTTCTTCGTTTGAAATGATATTTATCAATATTCCATATATGGTAATATGGAACTATGATGTCATAGTTCTAAAAATGGCGACTCACATATTGGTTTCAGAACAACCTTTAAATGGTCATATCTTTTTTGTTTATCATCCGATTTTGATCGAACTCTCAATAATAGAGCTGTTTGGCTGTGCCGCTACATTCCCTTTAATGCTGCCTTGTTTGTTAGAGAATACAGCTTGGCTGCGATTTCTTTATTTACATTGTCCCGTTTTATTGGGATGATAATAGGGTATTAATGGACTTTGGTGCACACTAGAACCTGGTTTAAACCCCAAGCCTTTTTACCACTAACCGTTCAAAGGCGTTAGCCCTATTGTCAAACCGTTTTTGTTTGTGATGTCACGTACCAGGGTTCTTATTAACGTTGTAATTGTTGTTTGTTTTAATTTGTGATATTCGGTGACTGTGTTCTGTGAGAACTACATTTCCTGTTCGACTTTTATGACTACATTCGATGTATTCTTAAACCCATTGAGGCAGATTTCTGATGCAAATGTATATACTTGTTTTATATCTTCAAACGAGCTTTGAAGAAATTGCTATAACAATATGTTGTCCGTTAAACAATTGGCCATTTTTCGAAATATAAATTTATAAATATATTCCATTTATTAATTTTTGTTTTACCGAAATCCCCTCGAACAAATATAAGATCCATTTTCAGTACATTTACAGTACAGTCTGTTTTGCCGGATTATTTTTGCCACAAACCTTTCGAAGGGCACAGGAAATTCGAGAAGCAGAGTTATTTTCGATAAATTAATATAAATGTATATGTTGGAAGTTTATTAAAACGACAGCAAATGACTGTCTTCTACGCAAGTACCGGTCTGCCTAACGAATTACAAATATCGTTCTCTGTTTCTTCGTTACCGAGATAGACATACCATCGAAGACATAAAGATGCTTTACGCATGTATGCCAATCAACCAAGTTTTTGGCATGTTGACCTGGAGTTGGCTGCGAGTAGAATTCATAGTATTCAACCTTGACAGGCAACAGTGGGATCAGAGTTTAATCTCCTAGTATGGTAAACAAAGTAAGCAATACGTTTCAGACGCATGTAACATACTATCAGTCATTATTATATCTCACATAAAACGCCCATGCTAAATCCCCATAGCCAACAATGTGTGATTTCTTACTATCTTATGTGAGGATGAGGGGCGTCCGTGGTCGAGTGGTTAACGTCTCTGACTTGAAATCACTTGCCCCTCACCGCTGTAGGCTCGATCCATCAGGGGCCTAGGAATCTGTATGTGAGGAAGCTATCCAGCTGGCTTGCGGAACGTCGGTGGTTCTACCCAGGTGCCCGCCCAGCACGAAAATTGCCCGGAGGGGCACTTGGGGTCTTCCTCTACCATTGGAATCTGGAAAGTCGCCATATGACCTTAGCTGTTGGTGCGACAATAAAATCCAATTCAATTCAATTCAATTATGTGAGGATGATAGTACAGGGTGATAGTAAAATAATACAAGAAGAAACTGATGCAAAGCATCAGGGTGGCGCAGAATGTTTTCAAAAGGAGGAAACAAACATGTGTATTTATTTGCAAACTTTTGTTATATAACAACACAATTGTAAAAATATTTTAGAAAGTATAAAAAGTTATATGGCAACAGTAAACAATAGTAACTTGAGAACAAAGGCACATACTTAAGAGATATCAAAACAAATTGCTGATGAACTATATTTCTAGAATGTTATGAAGATGATTAGAATGTTAAGGTAGTTTGAATTAAGTGAAAAAAATATCAAAAAAAGAAGCTGATATGATCAGTGAAATGTGTACTATGACAAATGGCTGGGGTAGGTGGACATGTATTCGGAAGAAGTGGTTTGTAGTGGTAAGATATCATACAGTTTGGTTTTTGGAATGTTTGACACTAATGTTTGTTATAGGTGTGTGCCACGTAGGGCTGATCATGAGTGTTTTCCTGGGTGAAAACCAGTATTACATGGCCTGCGTCAGGAAATAGCATGCTTAAGCAAAGTTTCAAAGCTGTATCTGTTATAGTTACTGAAAGAAGTGCACCTTAACATAAAACTTAACCAAATACGCAGACGCCGATCAAGGTAAGACAATAAGTCGTTTTTTTCCCTAAAACATACTGACTAAAAGGTTGATCTTAACGGAAAACTTAACCAATATACTAAGTTCATAAAGGGGCATAACTTTTACAGAAAGCAAATCAGAGTTATGAAACCTGATATATTGGGTCATGTTATGATGTAGAACAACTGTATAAAGTTTCAAAGTTGTAGCTGTAATAGTTACCTAAGACATAGCGCCAATTTTAATACAACAACACGATCTTAATGCAAGTCTTTAACCCCCAACATTTTGGCCAGTCTTTTACCCCCAACATTTTTAATCACGTGCTCCTCCATATGCAGCATTAAAAGCACGCGCTCAAGGCGCCAATCACACGCGCAGCTTTGATGCGCGTTGGTGTGCGTTACACTGTTCAGTTGACGTCATCGGCTCAGTATGGCGAAATTGTAGACTGCTACACAGCCGTCAATAAAATTAACGACTGTCAGCACTCACTACACGTGATCAAACTAGAATGCATTCATTGGTCAAACATTATCTGCGAGACACGTCATACAATTTCTTTGCGTCTATTAATAGATTATGTATGGAAATTGTGTATGCGTAATTTATTTGAGATTGAATCTGTGATTTTGAAACTGACATAGCAAAAAAATAAGTTTGATTTATTGTTAATTGATTATAAAAAGAAAATAGAATATAACTGTATTACACTGTTTGAATGACGTAATAGATACAAGGAATTTTACTTTTACAATGAGGGGTTGCGAGGTAGGGCGGCGTCGTATGGAGTAACACACCGAGTATTTGACAGAAATTAACTCATTAGCTCCTATTTTTCAGGAATGTGCTGCTCTATCCCAAAATACCCGCCCACCCCACCTCCACCACTCTGTATTTTGACAACGCATATAGAAAGTCAACTAAATACCCCTTACACTTTTTTTGCAAAAATACCCTAGGCTCATGAAACTTTCTCTATATTAAAAAATATCTCGGATATACCTCCCTGTGTGTTTTCCCTTTACCCTCACCCAACACACCTCGAAAATCTTTTCCAGCCGACCTCATTACCTCATGCGCTTACATAAAAATCACTTCCTATAGAACATATTTCTTGAAAACACCCCAGTCCCCTGAAAATATTTCGAAAATGCCCCACTCCTCCTGGAAAAACAACTCGAAAACCATGCGCACCCAACACCTCACCCCCACCACACCCAGTCCACTGGCGTAGCTGACCTGAAATGCATATATAGGCCCGACAAACTGGGGTTGGCGGGGGGTCCGGGTTTTTTTAACTTAGCTATGCAATGGTGCGTTTTGGCGTATATCTGACGGAGAACTTGTGTGGTATTTGAAGAAATATATTTTGGACACATTTGAGAATTAACATTTGACAAAGTTGAATTACCTACACTGTAAAATAAAATAAACTAATGTTGACCCTTAACCCCCAATCTCCTCTGGCTTCATATTTTATAGCATTTTTTGACTTTTTATTTAAGTTGATGTATAGGCCCGGGCCTATATGGCCTAATAGTAGCTATGCCGATGCCCACACCAAACCACACCTCCACTTCCCCAACATCACCCTTCAAAAATATTTTATTCCTTAATGGGTGGTGTTACGTATGAGTGTTTATAATGATGATGTCGATATGCTTTAAAATAAAATCGGATTAAAGGGACACTATACAATTTAGATTAAAGGGACATTTTCCACTATTATTTGGGCTAAAATCGGATTTTAAAGAAATACGGGATCTTAATTCATGTGTATTCTGCAAGTAAATATTTTTCATTGTACAATTTGAATAAATTTGTTGATTATTTTTTAAAAATAATTGTTGCTGGTTTTGCACTTCCTTTCTTGTTACTTTTTACCCGTAACAGGTGGGAACGGATATTGCGTGAAGAGCCCAGTTGGACCAACACTGTTGACACCGGGGTACTGACTTAAGACAGAACCCGGTATAATACCAACAGTGGGGACTATCCTTGAACATGTTGTTCTTAGGGTAGGAATTAAACATTTTTCTATTTCCCTGGGTACTCCCGTTGCTGCCCCCATTCCCATCCAGGTGGGTGGGTGAAACAATTTATTATAAGTGCAAAGTTGCTTTTGTGTGTATCCACCCAGTTATTACTAATAGCCTACAACTTTTTCACAGGTACGAAAATTCAAAAAAATCTAAAAGAGCACAAAAATGGAAGGAGTAGGAAAGGTGGTAGGGTTGGGGTGGGCGTTACATGTACTACATATTTCCTAGAGTAGACTGTTTGTAATAACACTTAGAATAACTTTTCGCCTAAATGTTTAGTCCTAAAAAAAAGTCTCCCTAAACACGATAGAATGCACCATTTAAAGTTTGTTATTATTATTATTATTTTTATTATATATAGCACTGGAAGGGAGACCATTTCCCAAATACTCTCTAGAAATTATAGGTCTGTTTTGACGCTAAAATGTTGATAAATTAGCCTTATATATATGGAATTTCATAAAAAAATAAATAAGAAAAGACGTTCCCATAATATATCTTGTTTTTCTATGTGTACGCATGCTCTACATACAGAGAGGGCCCTATATGAATTTTCACCCCAGATACAGCTCTTTTCTTTGACGCATTTCTTGACGATTGTATCGAGCAATTTGAGCACACACTATGCAATTTGTTTTTTGTTTTTAGACCCTTGTTGAATATTCCCCTGTTGAGGATTAGACATAAGGGACCGACCATTTTGATTTCTGGAGTGGGGCCTGGGATTTTCCTTTGAGTCGGAATATATATTTTTTCATTTCTTTAAAGCCGGGATTTTTATTTCGCCTAACACACTGGCCAGATTATTTTTTTTCGTCAACTTGAAAGCCAGAATATATTTTTTTAATTTTAAGTTTTACTATTCGTAGAATAAGAATAGCTGTTATAGGTCTACTCAACGTCTGCGTCGAGGTTGGTTTTCAGTTGTTTGCCAAGTCCTGTTATTTCAGCAACCACTGGTCAGTGAAACTTGAAATATGTCATCAGTACCATCAAGGACACTGGTAGACACAGATTCCATAACTCTGTATGGCATTTAAGCAAAAGCATGTTTTTTTTATTACTTTGAATTTCTGGTTAAAGTTCTTTTTTGACAAAGTCCATTTATTTTAACAACTTAAAGTCGTACATCAACAAAACTTCAGTAAAGCTTGGAATATCAAGGGCACTAGTAGACACATGTTCCATATTAACTCTGTATTGCATTTAAGCAAAGTGTTGTTGTTTTTTCCGACTTCAAAATGCTGGTTAAAGTGTTTAGGCAAGTCCTTTATTTCAATAGGTGATTGTTAATACAACTTCCGTAAAGCGTGAATGCTAGCAGACACATGTTCCATAACTCTGTATTGCAATTTAGCAAAAATTATGGCCCTTTTTCTGGATAAATATTTTCTATATTGTATTTTAGAAAATGTGTAGCCTATTTTCGACTTAGAATTGCTTTTATTTTATTTGTTGGCATGTCCATTTGTTTCAATACGCACTAGCCATATATCTTACCCAAAGGAGATTGACAAGTGTCATCACTTACAGACACAATCATGTTTCATAACTTTTTATTTCATTTTAGCCATATGATATTTTCTTTTTCAACTTAGAGTTTCAGTTAAAGTTTTTTAAGCAGCCTCGTATATTTCAATGAAACTCACTGCATACATCCAATAACAATGACAAGCCTGTAAATATCATTAGCCCCATAAACCTTCCCCACTCCTACACCACCATCACCATCAGCCCAGATAGACAAATATTTATTCTATTCTTCAGTTACCATGTCTGTATCCATCCTGTTCTCTTCCATCCTCTCCCCAACACCCTCCTCTCAACACACACCCCCAATGAAAATATTGTATTATTTCTGGGGTTTTCCCTATTCAGTAACACTTCACTTCTCCTCCCCTCCCTCTTCAAGTTCATATTCTTTCTGGTGTATTAAAGGTCTTGCTTTGATATTTTGTATATATGTTTACTGACCAACCCCTCCCGGCACCCCTACACCCTCACGTCAGTCGCCACCTACTATTAACCTCCACAATTAAGACTTGATCTTGTGAATGAACTGGCACCATGGTTAGTGAGACAGAAGTGTCAGTGACCTTGTTTAAAACTGACTTTGAATACTGGTGAATGCTGTCCTTTCGACAGCTCTTTTTGGTTAATATGGATCTTTCCATATTTGGTGGATAGAACTTCATGAGCTGGTGTTAATATTTAGTTATGCTTGTACTTGTCTGCTTTCTATGTGAGCCCACTTTTGCTCTTCTGAATTATGAATTGATTGGATGTTTTGTTTGGTGGTGTAGGGGATTGTTTTGTACTGGGCAATGACTATCATGTTCCATACCATGCTTATTAACACTGGCATATAGCGCATAGCTTTGTCTATAACCTGGCATTGCACATGTCCAAAGTACATCACATGTATAACTATCATGGCTACTCTCAACAGCTACTCTACATCATTTTCTACTACTATGACCACTGTATATTGCAAGTATTACTATCATGTTCACTGTATATCACATTTAGTACTACCATGACTACTAAGACTGAATACCCCATTCATTACTACCATGACCACTAAATACCCCATGTATTACTATCATGAGCTATGCATACTACATTTATTACTAGCATGACCACTGATACTATATTTATTAATACTATACCTCATATCCATAGACTGTTATTTTCCCATTTTTGTAATATCTCATATCGCTTGTAATGTCTCCATGAAGTGAGTCACTGAATGATAGTGGTTCTTTAATGTCACCCCAGTATAATTACTGTCTTATGATTGTGAAGTCAAAGCATGTTTATAATTATGTATTGGGGTGTCCTATACTCTGAACAGTGTATGTATACATACGCAAATGAAAATCATTGAACATTTACTAAAATGGCTGACACAGTTTGCACAACTTTCTGAAGATGATTTGAAGTTTACTCGTGAGTTCACCGCTAAAGATTCCGAAAGAACACAAAGAACCATCCGCCAAAAAATATTTTGTAGGTACTGAGAATAGTGATTTTGAATAGAGAGAAGTAACCATGTTTTCTCATGTTTTGTTTTAAAGGAATATTTAGCAGAACCAAATATCTTTTTCAAACATATTTTTCAGTAAAATAAAAATAAATAGCCTTAGAAGGTTGACAAACATTCACTGTCACCCTCACAGGATTGCAATATTTACATACTACCATGACCAATGTATATCACATCTAGGCTATTATTTTTTATTATTTGTTTTAAGAACCATCAAGACCGAGAGTAGCTGTAGGAGGAAGTCAAAAAAACACTAAAAAAAACTATCAAACTCCCTATGGAAAAATAAAATACCTAATTTCATTTTGTCGTAGGAGGGTTCGTAAAAAGAATTATCAAAAACTATTGGCCTTATTACAACCATGACTTTTGTATACCACATTAATTATATCCATGGCTTTATATGAATTTCATGTTCATTACTACCATGATCAATGTATACAAACATTCCTAGCATGATCACGTAATAACACTTTATACAACACATTTACTACCACCATTGCCAGTCTATACCACATTTATAACTGCCATGACTAATGTATACCACATGTATTACTATATGATCTATGCATATCATATTAATTACAACCATGAATACTATCACTGTCTACTACAATTCATTTCAACTGGAGATTTTGATAAACTTCTGAACAGAAGTTGTGGATGTAGCCAGATAGTGTTTAAACATTTCCATGTTGAATCTAGTGGCTGGTGAAGTAGATCTACAATTATTATATAGACTGAAGAGGGAGCCAGATTATTTTTTTTCCTGTAATTGGACTTACAGCCAGATTATTTTTTTCCAAGAAACTGAGAGAAGGCTGGATATTTTTCCCAACAATTTGAGGGGCTGTTGTTGTTTTCTCCTTCAAGTCAGAGCCAAGATATTTTTTTCAGCAATTCAAGGGCCAGAATTTTGTCCCCCCCCCCCCCCCCCCACCCCCACCACTACACACACACAAACACGCCCCAGAAATCAATATGGTCCGTACCTTAGCTCCTCCTCATACATATATATATATATATTTATTTTTATTATTTTGAAAAATACACCCCTTTCCCACCCACCCACCCAGACGACCCCCTCTCCGACCCCAGCCTCTCCAGATTAAAAATCACCACCCTGAAAAAAGCGTTCACCTCTAGAAAATCAACAGAATAACCCTTAGGTAGTTCTGTTCATTGTTTGTTTGTGTAAGTCACGCGCCTGCATTGTGTAATCAATATTGAGGGAGAACCCAACTTTCTAGAACGTAGATCAGACGCTTGGTCATGGTCGCAATTGAAATGCGCTTTGCGTGTTATCAAATTCACCGTTTCAAAAATGGGCCGAAATTGCTATTTTTGACTCATCATAACTTGAAAAGTACTTGACCGATTTCAATAAACTACCACTCATTTTCTTAATTACGTTATTTCAACGATATAACTTTCATAGAAATTTTAGTATGTTTATCTTATTTTTGTCGAAGGGGATTTCGGTATAATGAATATCCCATTCATCAGAGGGTGATATCGGTTTCGTCTCGGGCGATTATTCTCACCCTCAAGGTGAACATTCTTACTACCACCCTCTCATGATTGTGATATTTATATAATATCAGTCGTATACGTGGATTATCATACACAACGTTAGTCAGACATACTGTCGAGCATTAACTATACTGCATGCTCAGAGGAAAACTATTATTTCTGCAAAAAAAATACCTTGTCATACATGTTACTATGTGGCTTACCGACATGCTTGTCAACAATATTCCAGAATGATATCGTTAATTCCATACTTATGTAGATCTATATATGAATAAACCGTTTTATTATAATGCGTCTCTATATTTTATTTTAACCCTGTTTTGATAAGCTTATGTAAGTCGGTTAAGTAAGTCGATGTACTGCAATTTTAAACATGACGCAAAATAAAAAAGGAAATTAAAGGAAAAATATCACCCACATATGGACGGTAAGAGCAATACACGCACTTTGGCGTAAAACAATTAATGACTGGAAATATAATTGAGGAAAACATAATGGCAGGAAATTTAAAATAAATACATCTAGAAGGTTACTGACATCCACGCTATCCGCCTCTACCCCCACTAACTCATCAATGAATATTTAGTACTTTAGATATATGCATGCAACTAGTCTGAGATTTGTCGGTGTATGCAACAACATAAGATGAAATGAAAGTGTGGGGATTTTCATATGAAAAGTATAAAAGGTGCTTACCATGTTTTCAAATGTTTACAATAAAATATAGAAAAGTTAGTGGAAAGCAATGCTAATATTAAAGAAAAAACTAAAACAAGTACACCAGTACGCATTGTCAGATCTGTACGTTGCGTCATTATTAGAATGAAAACAGTTTCAACTATCAAAAGAAATACAAAAGCACATTTTCGGCAACCATAAAAACTGTTCGGGCTTTTGCAAGGCCAACAATTAAATAACAACAATGATTACATACTTAAAGCCCCAAGTCAAGCTCCATGAAGAAAGAGACACTATGTACCGGACTACAAGTACTATAAGACAAAAGCCGAAAACTAGCAAACAACAATGTTGTTATCCAAATATGGTAACAGTGAAAGACAGCTCAACCAACAAAAAAGCCAAACAATAATATGGTCCAACAGCTGTAGATCACGATATTGATGTACCAACGCAGAATTACACTATAAACAGGCAGAATTCATATTAAACATATAAACATTTCATCTCAACAAATAAAAGCTGTAAATTCAGTTACAACATCACAACATCAATCCCATGTTTGGCATGACGAGTATAAGACGTATAGCAACCTCAAATGTTGGACTTACGTAAAACGAAATCCTAACATTCCTGTGAAAACTAATTTGAAGTGCTATTGTACAGTAAATTCAAAGGAACAAATATACAGGCAACATATAACATTAAGAACGGATCACTGTGCAAGAGTACATTTTAAAGAAAACAGAATAGGGAGATAACATTCAGGTTTAAAAAGTATAATTTATTCAGAAAAGATGTTCATTGATGTTCCTTGACGGCTATGGTTTATGAAAATTGAGAGATTACAGCGACTACAGAGCCAAACATTGGTTTAAATATGCCAATTACCATGGATTGATTAGATCAGTGAATCATTATCGAGTTAACACATTAAAAGAAATTTTAAAGATGACACACTCCTGGAAATCACCAACCATTCTTCAAACTATTCTTAGACTTGAGCTTTAGTACTGATAATTTGTTCACCTTCAAAGATAAACAATCGTAAGAAGTTGCTATTTATTAGTACGCATCATATTTATACATATCAGCTTGTTATGAACGTTTATTCTGTAAACTTATAGAAATATTTGTGATTGAAATTTGCAAACTTGAGCTTAAGTCTAAGAATATTTTCAAGAATGGTTGGTGAATTCAAGGCCTGCTGGTGTATATGGCTTCCAAAACGCGAAGAATTATTTAACAGTTTATTGACCGAGTTAGAATGCCCTATATACGGGACGGTTTCAGTAATTAGAGAATCTAGAAAATTGGTAGGTTAAATTGAAAAAAAAATCTCCAATAAATTCCAGTTGCTGAATGATGTCATGCTCGAGAAAGACATTCGTGGAAATAATATACGAGTAAGACAAATATAACCATTGTGTTGTACTTATTTATACTTCTGCCTGAAGACAAGAATAAGATGAAAAGACTGCCATCTGCCAGAAACCAACTTCCACTATCAATCACCCCACCTAACCTGGATGTAGCTGAAGTAAAATACACTCTTGGAAACTATGGCCAGTTCCAGTATTGAAATTCATACATCTCAACAGAAAAAAAACAAAAATATCATTAGAAATGTATGAACATATCTCGCTTGAACACATCGATGTTTTGTTTCCTTTTTTTCCATTGTCTGCTCTCTGTCTATCCTTTCCTAATTTCCCCTGTGGTTGGTTTAAAGTTCCCATTCACATTTATTTAACGCTCTTGTTTGAAATTTAAACTGCAGCCATTTATCAACCTTAAGGATATATTTCGAGCCTATTGTATTTGGGGGGTGGAGTGGAGAGAATTTCAATAGGTAACTGTTAATCACTGTTAGCAATACAATTTCATGAGCAAAGTGTGATATTCAATTTTCTTCAGATTATAAGGCCCACCCAATAAAGCATTTTTGACCAGTACACATAATAACACATTAAAGAATGTTGTATATTTATTGTGTTGTGCTCTGATATTTGGTCTAAAACAATAAGGAAATACCAGATAAGTTTTGTATTCAAAAGCTAACTTATGAACATATATTTCTTCATTAAAGTAAATTACAAAGTGTTGTTAAGCTATTCTTAACCTCAATATAGCAATGCTATACAAATAAAAAACTAAGAGCGGGCCTCAATTTATGTACCTGAGTTGATCAGCCATGAAGCGTGCTTACTATAAATATTCAAGCTTCCCATGCTTTTTCAATGACCAAGTAGCGTTGGGAAATGTGTCCTTAACAAAACATGTATTTATTTCCATGTATATCTTTAGAGAAAAGTCAACGGTTTTCTGTTTGTAAAATATTTATAAGCAAGTACAAACAAGCATAGATTTAACGCCATTAATATGGCATCCCCATCTATCCTGCCTAACAAGAATCACCTTAAGATTAAAATGATATATTAACACATGAATGTATTTTGTTTTGTATACATATGATTTTAAAACATACCAAAACAATATACAATTGCTACACATGTTTACAACCTATAAAAGCATTTAATGCCCTTTATGTCGTAACCACATTTTCAAATGAATATAATTCCCAATATTTGCTTTGCTTTTAGGAGACAAACTTCAACGGGAGGGTGAAAGTTCTATGGCGAAGAATAGCACATGAGTGGAAATTCGGTAATAATGGCAAAAATACTGAATTAATATGCAAGGAAACTGAGCTTTCTCTATTGCGGATGTAACGCAGCTGTCAATGAAGTGTTATACGATGATGGAGATGACGAGATATATCAGAAGATTTTTAAAAATCCATTCGGTGAAGTTTATAGATTCATAAGGTAATTTTCTAAAACACTATTGTATAAACTCGTAAGGACTGTGGCCAGATTAGACTCGCCTTAGTATTGCCATTGCATTGTATGTAATGGCTCATGTCTGCTGCATTGAAACTCCACAACTGAAAGTAGTGGTGCGGTAATTCTTTGGTTTTTGTCAGATGTTCGTCTTCAGCCTATTAGCTCCCTTTATTTAACAAGCTAAAAATAGTATAACCTTTAATTGTGCACATTACGATCAATGTTATCTTATTTTGCAGAGAGTATTATGTTCATTGTTTTGTTTATTTAAAGGGATACACCGTAATCTTGATTTTTAATATATTTATAAAAAATATATATATTGCGTCACCCGGTTAGTTCTTCTACATAACTTCCATTGATTCTATCATTATTATTAATTATAAGAATAGTATTAAGTTGTTTTTGCATATAAATAATTGATGATTATATTACACCATTAATATATGTAAACCTGTGGTAGAATAAGAATAGCAAATGAAAACTCAAATTGTTATTTACTTATATGCAAGTAGGTTACAAGCCAAAATAAATCGCGACGCTAATAGTATTGTTTGATACAAACTTCAAGATTGCCGTGTCCCTTGAAGAAATGACATATCATCAATATGAATGCTGCCGTTTTATAATAGAATTTGATTTATTTTCCTTATTGAACACCATACCTTGACAGAAACCAGTAGTTCTCGTATCGTCTTTTCAAGTTAAACAAAAAGTTTTATTCGTCTGATAAGTTTTTAAGTGCTTAATTGATTTTGTGTTTTAGGGGGAAGTTTATTTCTGCATTATGTTCTGCAGAGCATTGATATTATCTGACCCCATATTGACAAGGAATCTGATCACGTCTGACATTTTCTAAAAATATATGTAGCTTAATAAAGGTAGGGTATTGATTTTATTGACATGCCAAGTATTTTTGCGAGATAATCATGTTGTTGATTATATTTCTAAATAGTTCAAAAATTCCGAAAGTACTATAATGTTATAATTTTTCAATACAACAAAATATTTTCTGACCATTATAGAGTGCTGACAGCGAGAGAAACATATATTTGTTTGTAGTTTATTATAATGAGTGTTTACAGCGAGTTTATCATATAATAGTATGTAGTTATTATTTAGAGTAATGACATCGATGTAAACACATACGCACATGTAGTTCATTATTATGAGTGTTTACAACGAGATAAACGTATACTAGTACTATTAAGTAAATGAATACTCTATAATGGCGTAGTGAGTAACGATTATTATAAAAAATACTCGCGGGACACAGACAAAAACAGACTCTTATTACGATGCAGATAATATTATATTTAGGGACCGACCATTTTGTTTTCTTTGGTGGTGGGGGTGTGGGCGCTGGGATTTTCCTTTCATGCTGAATATGTTTTTTGCATTTCTTTAAAGCCGTTATTTTTCATAGTACACTGGCCAGATTTTTTTTGTCAACTTTAAAGCCGGAATATTTATTTTTTATGCTTTTCTATTCGTAGAAAAGATGAGCTGTTGTAAATTCTACTCAACGTCAACGTTGGTTTTCAGTTGTTTGCCAAGACAAGTGTCATCGAAATCATTTACAGAGATATTTTTCATTACTTTTTATTTCATTTTCATCATAAAAGATTGTGGGTTTGCTGTGCTCGACCAACTCACTAAAAAGAGCCCTACCCAAAACTTGTTAATGCAATTCTGTTAACATTTTTTCTTCTATTTTAAGAACATTTTCCCTTTAATTATACCCACGCAAAGTGGGTGGGTGGGGGTATACTGGAATCAGCTCGTCCGTCCGTCTTTCCGTAGACGCAATTCTTGTCCGGGATATTTCTCAATAACTCCTTCTTAGAATTTTCGCGAAACTTGCTAGAAAGTATCAATATCGAGTGGACATGCGCATACTGTCATAACGTTCCGGTTCGATAATTTTACACTGAGTTATGGCTCTTTGTACTATTTCTTTAAAACTCCTTGTTAGAATTTATTGAAACTTGCTAGGAAGTATCAATATTAAGTGGAGATGTGCATACTGTCAGGACGTTGCAGTTCAATAATTTTCCACCGAGTGAGGCCCTTTGTATTTTTAATGCATTTCATACTTGGTAGTCAAATAGAAAAGTCTTGTCCGCACTATTTCTCTAAAACCCCAATGTTACAAATTCTTGTCCGCAAGTTATAAATTCTTTGTAGGAGTTATGGCCATTTCATTTCCGTATGTCTATATATCTTATAGGAACAAAATCTTGTATGTTTACCCCCACCCCATCACCCCCAACAAGTTGCCATCGGGGGTATTTGTCCGCCTCCGGCGACAGTTCTAGTTTCTTATGGTTTTTACTGTATTTAAGGGGGAACAAATCAAATACCTGCCCACCTATAACTTTTATGTCGGAGCACTGCAAACCAACAATGTTTTAAGGATGACCTTAACCAGATGATTATTTCTTCTCAACTTTGAGTTTCAGGTTAAAGTTTTTTAAGCAGCTTCATATATTGCAACTGCAGCTTTATATATTTCAACGAAACTCACTGCATACATCACTGACCAACACCTTCCCCACTCCTACACCACCACCACCATTACCCCAGATAAATAAACAAATATATGTTCTATTCTTTTTGGTTTCTCTACAATCATCATGTCTGCATTTGTTCTCTTCCAAACGCCTCCCCGCCCCCGTCACACACTCTACCCCAGACTCCCCAGTGAAAATATGGTATTATTTCTAACACTACATACCCAACATATTACTACCATGACCACTAAATACCCATGTATTAATTATTACTACCATGAGCTTTGCATACTACATGTATTACTACCATGACCACTGATACCACATTTATTACTACCATTGCCACTGTATACCTCATTAATTAATAATATACCTCATGTCAAACACATGTTAAATTTCCATACTGTTATTTCCATATTTTTTTGTAATATCTATTATGGCGTATAATGTCACCGTGTAGTGATGTCATTGAATGGTCTTCTTTGTAAATGCTGTCTTATAATTGTGAAGTAGCAGCAAGTTTATATGTATTGGGCTATCCTATGCTCAACTTTCTGAAGCTGATTTGAAAAGTTTTCTCACGAGTTCATGGCTAAAGATTTCGAAAGTACACGAAGAACCATCCGCAGAAATTTCAATTTCTAATGTGCTGAGAATAGTGATTTTGAACAGTGAGAAGTAGCAATGTTTCTTCATGTTTTAGTTCAAAGGAATATTTAGCAGAACCGAATTATTTTTTTCAAACATTATAAGTTTTCAGTGTAATAAAGTTAATTGCCTCAGAAGGTTGACAAATATTCACTGCCACCCTCACAAGATTGCAATATTTACATACTACCATGACTAATGTATATCACATTTAGGTCATTATTTTTCATTTTTCTTTTTACGAACCATCAAGACAAAGAATTGCTGTAGGAGGAGGTAAAAATATAAAAATAAACATCTGGAAAAAATATTTGTAATTATTTTGTTGGAATGGAAGAGAATGAATTGTTCTATTAAAATC
>JAWPHD010020513.1:0-31514 GCA_037043455.1 Cyrtodaria siliqua | reverse complement strand
TTACTAAATTCCACTGCCGATGACGCGCAATCGCAAATACCCGCATTTGCTATGAAGCCACATCTTTGACCCCACCACAACCCTTATTATGACCCTGGGGCAAAATATTTATACCAATGCTCTGAATAACTCTCAGATTGATAATAATAATATGCAACACGACCCTATTCAGAGAGAAGTATTGTTTACACCCCCCTCTCCCCCCCCCCCCCCCCCCCCCCCCCCCCCCCCCACTATCCTTCTTGTGTACCCTCAGGGCATGATTTAGGCGTTCATTTAAAAATACCGTCTTAGGGATCTCAACGGTTTCAAAGTTATGACTCTCGGGTCAATTCTGGTTCGATGGTTGTATCTGTCTGTGCATGCCCAGTGAGTGTATATATGGTTATAGGGTGGAGTGTCAACAGTTTCCAAGTTATGGCCCAGGGGTTATGTCCTGAGGGTGAGAATAGACACCAGGGCCGATGTTGGTTGGATGGTTGTATCCTTCTGTTCATGCCCAGTATGTGTATATGGTTATAGTGTGGGAATCTCAAGGTTTTCAAGTTATCACTCATGTGTTCTTATCCCAGGATGACAGACCCCGGTGTCAATGTTGGTTGGATGGTTGTATCCGTCTGTTGCCGTGTAAGTATATAAAGGGTAGGGATCTGAACAATAATGTCTGGCTCGCCCATCCCTTAAGTGTATCCCCACGGACCTAGGCGTCACATTCAACTTCTCGTCTGATATGTTTTATAACTTGAGTCAACATTACACACATACAATGTCAGACCCTGTGTTACATAATTAACGAGATATTGCACTTTTATGTTAAACCACATCAGCCGTCTAGCCCCACCCAGGGCTTGAATCATAATTCCAAACGTGTCGTGCATATCCCTGGACCTAGGTCAATAATATAGTAAAGTATGAAGTCCATAATTTTATCTATGCATTCCATCACGCATGAACGCACCGGCGGACGTACGGACAAAGACGATAAAATGATTCTAACTATTTCTTCGAAAAGCTCGGGAATAATTCAAACATATACTGGATTAATACATCGAGGTGCTAATATCAATGAATGAATGAATGAACGAACGAACGAACGAACGAACGAACGAACGAACGAACGAACGACGAACGAACGAACGAACGAACATAAGAACGAACGAACGAACGAACGAACGAATGAATGAATGGTGTTTTACGGCACGTCGACACATAAATAGGTCATATTGTGCGCAAAAACTGATGAAAGATGAAGAAATGAAGCAGTAAATAAAAATTAATCTAAAAATGTAAAGATCAAACTGTTTACAAATAACGGATGATGCTAATATCAATGCTTGACAAATACGTCAAGAGTGCCTTGGTCCTTTTAAGGCAAATTTGTGAGATACATTCAAGCAGACATATGTTTATTTTCGACATTTAAACAGAGATGATGTCGATTATCAGTGTATACGGTTAGGGTCAAATTTGCATTAAGTCCCCATGCGTTGTTTAAAATAAACATTAATTTGAAGCACACACTCTGGTAAAAAATAACGAAACACCTTTTTGACCAAAGTCATTGTTTACATGCGCTATACTTGTTCTATGAATAAACCATTTGGATCTGCAATTTATACAGTTTATGCCTAGGCGTAGTGTTCATGGGACAACAGGTAATATTACATTAGTTCGCATAGTCATGAGGTACTGAAACCTTTTGACATTGTTAGCAAGGATTTTATATTCTTTTAGGGGTTTTCAAGATAGATGGCTGCTGCATACTTCCTATGCTGTTTCATTTTACGTTTTAAATAAGATACAATGCCTTTAGTTTAAACTTATTTATTTTACATCGATTGTAACGAAAGCTCTATGAACTTATTTGAATCAATCTCTATGTCTTCCTGTGTAGAACCAGTACTAAGCACATGAATATAACGTGTCTTCCTCGGGAACACAACGCATATGGCAATGGCGGGGATCGAACCCGCGACTTTTCGATCATGGGTCCAACGCTTCACCACTAGACCACAGCGCTCCACTTTATTCAGCCTTTACAGTATACTCATACTTTTTTTAAAAAAATATCTAAAGAGTGAAATAAAATGCAAATCAAATAAGGGTCACAAACTGACTTACTATTGTAGAATCACCAGCACATTTGCAGGCTTTCATTACGATAGTATTTATAATTTTTCATTGTAGAGATGTTGAGATTTTATCTTATTTTCAGTAGGTGATAACATTTGTGTTTTTCGGTTTTTATCCTTAGGTTCTATAGTAAAATAAAAATAATATTGATGAAGAAGAATATAGAGAAGAATATATAGTGCTATAGTATATATATATTTATCACATAACTTACGGTGTGGGAGTGAAATAACACCATTCGATATTTTCGATATACACTAGTTGTATAAGTATGCAAATGAGCCTAGTATGCGCTGATAATGACTATGATCCAATTCCCACGATTTATGTCTGTTTCGCGTGTTAAAGCGACAGGCAAAATGCAGTAAAAGTCGATATGTGAGTTTTGTGATAAATAGTATCTAACATTCGTTCTCATTCATTATTGAATTTGTTAAACTCGTTAGAATATAGAGAGAGTTAGAGAGAAAGAGAGAGCGAGAGGGAGGGAGAGAGAGAGAATAATAAATGGGTATTTTCATATCACAACCCATATCAGGTCTGAGACGCCATATCAGCCTGAGAGCTTTAGCTCGAGGACTGATATGAGTCGAGGGCTGATATACAGTGTGAAATGAAAATACAATTATTTTTTTATTCTATTTATCATATACTTCATCTTTGTTGAAATGTCACCTTCAGCTGACTCACTACGCTGTTTTCCAGGGAGAAAAAATAGTGCTATTAATAGGTCTAGCCCATTTTGATGTGTTCATGACTGTCGCGTAAGTGGTACACAACATTTTTTTTTTCCGAAACTTGATTGAAAATGAATACCATTGAATTTAAATTTTCTAATCAAGAAAATGAATGGTTCTAAGTGGTTATTACATCCACGGATAATGATTCTATAGCCAACAATATGGCGCGAAAACAGGATGGAAATAACACATGAAACGTAGACGACAAACCATACGCGTGACAAATCGTATACAATAGTAAATAATCGGTAATTTCCCTACTACTCCGGCAAAACGATCAAATTGAACATTCGGTTATTTCCGTGATATGACATTTGTTTACCCTCCACGCGTGTGATAAAGCTTTATTGCCCGGCAACTAAATCCTGATTGATATAACTAGCTAGGTCTATGTCGTTTTGCATATATACTAGTGTAACAACATATATACATTAGTGTAACATCATATATGATATTATTCAATAAATGTTACCTAACGTGATTTTATTGCAATTGCTAAATCGGCAAATAACATATCAAGAGGGATACTGTTTCGACTATTTGTGATTTTTAAAAGAAAACCGGAATGAATAAGTTCCAGTAAAGCAAGGTTTTCACAAAACTTAATTTTCGCAAGCGTGCAGTTTGATTGGTACGTTTAAATTATAGATTCTAGTATATAGTAGATGCAGAGCTTTGTTGGCTTAAATTGCAATATAATGATTTCTAGATACGTAGAAGTTTTAAGAAGCTTCCCGAGTTGGAAATATACATTTCTAGATGTATATCTATCTATTATTTCTACTTGGTTACCCCCACAGACAATTTATAAAGTTATATCCACAGACCTAATAGCGTATTGATAGGAAAGTCCTATAAGAATCGGTGAATTAGCCAAAATATCACTAGAATACATTCAAAAGATTTATAATGAATAGAAGAAAATGTATTATTTAAATTACACTTCATTTTCAAAATAAAAAATTAACAACAAATGAAAAAAATAATAAAAAAGCATCATCATGTTTAGCTTTTCTGCAAAAATTAAGGCGATTTACAAGTTAGAGTGAAACTTTCCGTTGGACTCCTCTTGTGCTGAATGTGTTTTCATAATGAATATGTCAAAATTAGAAATATAAATAATACATTTTAACATGAATGAAACGTGTATGCATAAAACTCTTTATGATAGGCAATCTCCGCACTGTGCCACGTGAAAATCAGATACATTTCGCAGTTTCCTATCTATTTGTTATAAGGTCTGTGTCGCCATCGTCTTCGTCGTCGCCGTCAACGACGGACAAGTGGCAACTATGTGGTTTTTTTCTTCGAAAAGGCGAGACAAAAACATTTTTAATAATTCAAGGGACACGACTTTTTATGGTTGATTCAACAACTCCGAGATCTAATGAATATAAAAGATACGAAACAACAGACAGACGACAGATTGACGCCGACAGACGATGGGCAACATACCATCTAATAAGCTTCGTCTGGCCTTACAGGCCAGTTGAGCAAATAAAAAATACATACTTCATAAGCCGCAGAGTAATTTATTTACCAAAGTTTTATGCAAGTATAATGATTTAGGGTTTTAATTACCTTGAAACAAATGAGTAAATCTTTAAAACTTTGGAAAATATAATGTAACAATGTCAAAGGAATTTTAAGCAAATATAATGACATAGCTTTTTATTACCTTGAAACAGATGAGTAAATCTTTGAAACTTTGGAAAATATAATGTAACAATGTCAAAGGAATGTTATGCAAATACAATGTTTAAGTTTTTAATTACCTTGAAACAGATGAGTAAATCTTTGAAACTTTGGAAAATATAATATAACAATGTCAAAGGAATGTTATGCAAATATAATGTCTTAGTTTTTAATTACCTTGAAACAAATGAGTAAAACTTAGGAAAATAAATGTAACAGTGACTATTTTCTTTTGAAATTAAACATTTCGTATAAAGGTGAGTCACCAAGTACTTTTCATTTTCATCGTTTTACATGTTTCTTGTAATTTGCTGAGGCATTGACAGAGGTTGTATGTGAATGCAAGGAAAGACAGCTCTGTGTAGAGATAGTACAATAGTACGTGCGTGCAAGAAAAAGAATCTGTCATGGGCATCCGGTTCAGAAAGGGAAATTAAAAAACTCGGTAGATAACTGTATTATTGAAAATGCTAGATACCAGAATATCCCGCGAAGTATTAGGAAAAACCAAGAATATAATAAAAACGAATGTTATTTCTTGCTTTGTTTGTCCAGTATAAATTATAAGCACTTAACACTGTTAAGACATAACTATTTAAAACGAAAAAAAAACGCTGATAAAAAGCATAAGCGGTTTATATATTTTGTGTGTATGTGTGTGTGTGTTCGTGTGTTCATGCGTGCGTGCGTGAAAAAAATGGAAAATTTGAGTAATGCTATTCAGTGCTAACATCAGACAAACCCAAAGTCATTGCGTGGATCAGCCACTGCTAGACCCTCGTCCGTTGTTCGGTAGAGTAACATGTAATACCTCGGTAATAGCTTCAGGTGGTACATCACCTCTCAGTAGCACCTCCCTGTAACAATTGGCAAAATTCCGGGCGGTCGTTCCTGATAAAAGCCTTTCCCTTGTTGATTGGAGCGTGAGATTGGTTACTTCTCCGGACCATACATTTTCAAGATAATTACGATCAATGATGGCGATTCGTACACTTTCCGGTGATTGACGGCCAGCAAATCGCAGAGCTAAGTCGTAATCATCTGTCGTCGAGATATATTGAGAACGGTAGTTATTCCTGGAGCCACACCCAACATGCGATTGCACAGTTCGCGTACCTTCGGGATCTTTCGCTTGTAGCCCATCCCTTTCAGGGTCTGTCTCATCGTCCCGCAAGACTCGATAAAGAAAATGATTTTCGTCGGTATGGCTTCTTTTCCTCCTGAGTTCATCATGAACTGGCGAACATGTAAACTCTGTGACGGCTTGATTTTCGTTTAACTGAACACATTGGCCATCTTCACAAGAGGAACACCAACGAATAATATTATTGTTGCCGCGACCACATCCGTCTACGCCAGTATGCAAGGCAGCGTTCACCAAACACCACGTCAGGTAAAGTAGAAGTCGCATGACTGTTTTTCAAAGAAATAAAACCTAAAATAATAAAACATATATATGAACATTGTCAATAAGTATGCAACACTCTTCAGTTGTTGAAACGTTTATTCTATGCAAATAATGTACATGTAATTTAAGGTTATCGGCATTGTTCGGCATTGTTCGGCATAATATCGATACCAAAACTACAGATTAAACTAGTATATACTGATAAAATAAGTTTAGCAAGTAAATTGCATATTCTAGGCTTTGCATGGCAGAGGTCATATCTGCGAAAAAAATAACAAAATATTTTAATCTACTTGCTTTACAGTACAGATATTATATTTTCGTTCTTATTTTAATGTAAAGGGAGGTAATTTCGTGTTTTTTTAAACTTTGGTTCGTCATTGCATTATAATGAAAAGGTTAGTATCCACTGATTTTGCGGTTTTTATAAATTGAAACCCAGAACTGTTGTTCAATAACGTTTAGCCATGTTCTTTATCATATTGGTATTTTAAATGTGAAATACGCTGTTTTAACTAAACGGGAGATAACTCTGATACTTATATTGGATCATACTGATTAGTGAAAAAAGATCACCCTATGTCACCTATGTCATGCAAATGTTTTATAATACTTCACAATAAAATAGCGCTTAAACGATGTATCCGGTCTATGAGCGATAGCATATGGCTGCAAACGATGAAACCAAAAAAGCAGGTGTTGGCACATTTTCGAATCATAAGCGGATTGGTAAAAAGAATGAATGAACGGTGTTTTACGGCACGTAAAATGATAGGTGATATTGTGCGCATATGAAAGAATGAAGTAGTAATTAAAAATAATGTAAACGTATAAAGATAAAACCATCTACAAATAAGGGATGATATGGTAGCAATATAAACTATGTATATATGTAAATCAACAAAAAGAAACACACATTTATCTTGAAATGATAGTGTATCAAAGGTCAATGGTTCTAGATTTAGTGAATATATATTCTCTTATATCAGCGTTCAATAGGCAGGCAAATAATACATGGTATTCAACTGCAACCTGCGCTTTTAAAAACGGACATAATAAAACATTTTCGGCCAATCCTTCATATCGCCCAGTCTCAATTCTAAATGATGCAACTCCACTCAAAATTTAACAAAGGCGGATCTATGTAACTTCGGTAAAATAAATGAGGGCACTTGAAAGGTTTAGAAACCAATCAAACGAGCGCGGAAAAAATAACAACAAATCTTAAGAGCGATTATTCTCACAGCTAAACAGACTTTTGGCCACTTGAAATATAAAAAAGTCGTGTTGATTAACAATTGTTTACGGATCTGTGACAGGAAAAAACACTTAAAGGCACCAACCTGCCAAATAACAGCAAAATTAAAGCTATTTACATTGTATCTGTCGAGTTTAGATTCTTACAATATGTAATTTATGTATATGCCTCGTTGTCAGTAGGTTTAGAAACCGTGTACATATGTTGTAAAATGTGGCTGTTGTTGGTGGTATAGCTACTTTAATCTAGTCGCAATGAAACACTTGCGAAAACGCCCCATTTTTATGTATTTATTTATGTTTTTTTATTGTTTTTTTGTTTTTAATATACTTTTATATAAAATTTAAAAAAAATGCAGTGTTGTCATTTATAATATATAGACCCAATTAAATAAAGATAATTTGCATCCTTATAAAAAAGTTAGAGCTTCAAACAAATCTACAAACAAAGGGAGATCACTCACATGCCATATTATCGGAACCAATCAGATTGCAGATCGTGGCATTTGTTATATACTTAGTTCTTGAGCTGGCTGTAGACCCCCCTCCACCCCGCAGGGGGAATTTTATAGGGTATGATTTTCTGAAAGAACATACATTAAGCTTCAAAATGAGACATGTGTGCCATCTGAGCGTTGGGGCTTTAGTGAGTTTTGTGGGAAAACGTTGCGTTTTAGACGAAAATCGCCGAAATCTTGAATTATTTTTTAGAAAAAGAATGGAATATATTAGAACCAATATTTCAGCAGATATGTTATATATGATGCAAGGAAACACTTGAATATGTATGCTGTGCAACATTGTATTACTTCAATTTGATCAGTTTATGTTAAAACTATTTTCAAAAATAATTCCAGATTCCATCGATTTTTGACAAAAATACACATTTTTCGCCTAAAAATTAAGACATTTTCAAGCATCATTCGGTTCGGGATTTTTTTCTACTTAATTATTGGACCTTTGCCGATCCAAAAATATTACAATGTGTCCTTATTTGATTGTATTATATTTGTTTTTATATTGTATCCCAATACCCCCAATGGATTACAGAAATCAGTGATTTTGTAATTTTTTCCAATATTTTGCCCTAAAATGCCAATATTTGAGCACATATGTTATATATTGTGTCAGGAAAAACTTGAATATGTATGCTGTGCAACATTCTATTGCTTCAGTTCGATAGGTTTATGTTCAAACTAATTTCAAAAAATAATTCCAGATTCCGGCGATTTTTGACAAAAATACACATTTTTCGCCCCAAAATTAAGGCATTTCGAAACATCATGTATTTGGAACTTCAAAGTTTTTCTACTAAATCACTGGACCTTACCCTGCCCAAAAAGGTTACAATACTTCTTTTTTCGTTAAATATCCCCAATGTATTACAGAAATCAGCGATTTTATTCAATTTTGCAACATTTTTACTCAAAATCTCAATATTTAAGTATCGAATCAATACATTATATTTTGGGACACGTAGAGATAAGTTCCGAGAAAGATGTCATCAATTCAAAGTGGTTCTAATCTATTCCATTCTTTTTCTAAAAAATAATTCCAGATTTCGGCGATTTTCGTCTCAAAACGCTGTGTTTTCCCCCAAAACTCACTAAAGCCCCAACGCTCAGATGGCACACATATCTCATTTTGAAACTTACTGTGTGTTATTTCAGAAAATCATAGCCTACAAAATTCCCCCTCGGTGGGGTTGGGTGTGGGGGGGTGGCGGGTGTCGGGGGTCGCCGTCTACTATGTGTCTACTGAACCGTAGGTTCAGGGTTCGAGTCTTATATAAAGCAACATTGTTTAAACCATACAATGTTAAAATATTTCAAACAATATTACACGAAACTACTACGGAAAACATCTGACTGGTTCCGATAATTTGGCATTTGAGTACTCTGAAGGTTAGGTAATGTATTATTCCTCGTTATGCCTTACAGGACATTTTATCAATCCCCTTATTAAATGTTCTGTTAAAAACGAGGATGCCTTTTAGAGAAAGGACAACTTATAAATGAAATGTATTAAGATTTAAAAAAGATTCTTTTTGATTCAGATAATATTTCAATTGTAGTATTATACAATTATGACAGTGAGAATACTACTAGAGAAAAATACATTTCCAAAAGCTTAAATCTGTTCATGTGTTTAAATTTTATGTTATTATTGTCCATATAATATCTCCAGATATCATTGTAATTTGCCATGCATAAGGACACCATTGGAAATAAGCCTAACTGGTTGTAAGGGTCATCCTTAGGTAAAGATACTTATATTATTTCGGTATGGTTAACATGTTTCTATGATATATTGTCAGATGCTAGTGAATATAATTATGATATATACTGAGTTGCAAAAGAAAGTGTACACAGCTCAGTTGCGAAAGAAAGTGTGCACTGAGTTGTTTTAGAATTAATTGTATAAATTCCAAAATTAATATGTCATGTTTGGTACCAACAATTGTATCATTATATTGCCAATATCATGTTGTCATTTGCTTTTCAATAGGTCGAATCATAAAGGGACTGTCGCTTGATAAAGACGATAGGGGTGTAAAGTAAAATTTTCAAAGTGTACACTTTCTTTTGCAACTGAGTATACTTTCACAATTCCAAGCCTTTTATGATATTCAAATCTGATATAAGAAGTATTGTGATAATATGTCGTACATTCTATGTGATATCATCTTGATAATTAAAACTAATTCATATACTGTATGTATCTTTAGCCTGAAATAAAATGAAATACCTAAGTTTTGAAAGAGAAACAAATGTTACCTTTTCCTGATCTCCTATACTCCTATATAGATAACGAGCTTCAGCAAAAACGACCTCTCCCACAGAACAAAAGTCGTTGTCTGGACTTCGTAAAAGTGGGATTTAGGAAGTATTAATTGTTTGTGCGTGTTTTTTCCTAGAACCGAGATTCGTCATTGTTGTTACCGGATATAATTAATATGGCATTAATGAAACAATACTAACTCGTGGATGATACGGAAAAAACAACTCGAAACCATAAGTATCTGAAGAGCACTGCGCAGTAATGATGGAGTCAAAGAAAGAAAAAAAAAAGAGAAAGAAACATCTTAAAACAGATAAGACGTAGAAAGCATTTTAAACATTGTATGAGCGAGGCAAATCATGCACTATTTAACTTCTTATACGAAAATATATACTTAAAGGAAAAAGAAACGCATAATAAAAAAGTACCTGTACTACACTATTATATACACCTAATTCCACGTAATATTCATTCCAGATATATCTCGACGTGTTTTGTACAAAAAGGGACTACAGCTAATTACAGAATGGACAACTCTTCAGACATGTAGTAGACCTTTTAATCAAAGCATTCCTACGGATGGCGGGACGTGTACAGTACTGGTTATACCCAGGAAAAGTGGGTGGTCTGCCTCCACCACAAAAAATCAACCGTCATATATAACATTGAATATATTGAAAATGAAGTAAAATACCGTACAAACAAACAAATAATCAAAGTAAACTTTGTTACACGAAATTCTTAAATGTTGAAGTTTCGCTTGAAAAGGTCAAGCCATTTAGGTATTGTGTTAATGTTAAGAGATTGCAACGTTTAAAGCCTATGTTTGCTCACCTGCTTTACTGGTTTGTTCGGTGCTGTTTATATCTTCTTTCCGAAAGGACAGGCCTAATGTCGTCCGGTACCATTCGATTAGCAGTAGCATATTAATAATACAATAATATAGCGGAATACCCATTATTCGTTTCTTTTTCTTTTCAGTATAATAAGGCCATCCATGAAAACCTACTCTATCTATACGTCTTAAATATTTGACCGAAACCACGATTAATCGCTCTATGCTCGGGAATAGTTCACTCCGTGGTCGAGAGGGTAAAGCCGCCGAGTTTGAAACTTTTTCGCCTCTCACCGCTGCAGGTTTGTATCCCACTGGGAGCTCGTCTTGTAAATGAGAACGTTTCTATACTTACGGATGGCGGGAGATATATATACGATACTGGTTTTACCCAGGGAAAAGTGGGTGGTCTGCCTCCACCACTGAAAATCGACTCTCATACATAGCCTTATATGTTCTGAAAAATGACGTTAAAAACCAAAACAAAAAATCATGATTATAATTAGTTTCCTATAGGCAAGTTCCGTAACCGGTAAAATAGTGTCCAAGAAGCATTTCTAAGACCATAATTAATCTAAACTAAAACAGAATAGGTGTTATATTTTTGATATTAAAGGGACACATGGCAATCTTGACGTTTTTATCAAGCATTAAAATTAGCGTCTCAATTTATCATTTTGACTGTAAACCTGCTTGCATATAAATTATTTAAATACAATTTTGAGTTTCAACTTTTTTTCGTTATTCCGCCATAAGTTAGAATATATTATCGGTGAAATGTAATTAATAGTAATATGCGAAACGCGATTTGCTTCATACTATTTTTATGATTAATATTAACACACCCGATTACCGGCAGCCGTAGGCACAGTTCGGCAACCGTAGGCACAGTTCCCGGTAAAAAAAAAACAAGTTTCAAAAGGGTAAATAAATCTAGTTTTATGACTTGTTAGCCTTAAACTATTAGAAAAGTGAACCGGCCATTTTAATTTGGAAGGAATGTTGTGTATGTCACCTGATTCCCGTGAAATTTGAACCTATATTATGCGAGTTACGGTAGGTTAAATGTTGAAATTAAGCTAAGAAATGTGATTGCGGAAAGTTAGAGACCTGGTACTCACTAAATAGTCAAGTTTAAGAGATTTCAGACATACTGCCATAAAATATAATCTTTCCAGAATAAACAGTCCAAATTTTAGCCCGCAGAACATTTTATTAAAATAATTGTGGGTTTTTAAACACGACCGGGTATTGAAAAATGGCAGGAGTACGGTACAGTTCCATTATTTATTGGCAGGTAGCTAGTACAGTTCCGAAAAATGGCAGGCGTATGGTACAGTTCCAAAAACATCGGATGCTAACGTCTTTTCTCCTTTGGTATAGTTAGTGGTGTAATTTCGAAAACACTAATGAAGAAGTACTATATATAGAATTATATACATCTTCGGTCCTTCCATAACCGTTTAAGAAAACCCACCAACCGTAGGGAAACGTGAATATAGGCTCGTTTGAACCTTTATTCCGACGGTACAGTACAGAGAAAGACACGTTTTAATAACAATCGTATATTGTGCTGAGTTACGTCCCCTTTTTATAATTCACCATTTATGATAACAGGCGTTTGGTATTTAGATGTTTTGGAATAGATTGCTTAATTTTAATTATTGCATAGTTGAACACATCACATTAATTACGTTTTAAGGCCACTCTATGTAATTTAATGTATCTGAATCAAACGTCTACTGATATATAGGACACGCATATAAACCAGTAATGTAGTCGCTCAAAAGATACCATGGTAACGCAAAATACACTGTATGCTTACTTAAAGGGAATGTAGCGACACAGCCAAACCATCTGTATTATTGAGAGTTTTGAAGTAATGAAGTAAGGGTGAAAGAATTATCAAAATCGGATGATAAACAAAGGAGATATGATCATTTGAAGTTTCTGTTGAAACGGATATGGAAGTGGCCATTTTGAGAGCTATGACATCACGGTTCTAAATGACCATATATGGAATATTTATAAATCTGGAAATTTATATGATTTTTAGGGAAAAAATGACAACAATTGTATGAAAAATATGTAATACTTAATGGCAGAAATGCTTTATATGACCAGCAAAAAAAAACCTTCATTTGCAGTGATTTTTTTCTTTTTAAATGATTTTTTGATTTTCAGAACCCTCAATAATAGAGCTGTTAGGCTGTGTCCCTATATTCCCTTTAAGACCAATAACAGGGCTTTACAAAAATGTCATCATTAACCAAATGAGAGTATGTGTCATTTAATTATGACCATTTAAAGTTTGCCTAATGAGCATGTTTAAGCTAAAATTTAAGCTAATTAGGTACACTTAAAGTGGTCACACCTTTATGAAAGATATTCTGATTTTGCCGATGAGGACATTTTTGGGAAATTCAGACACTAAACTTTTATTTAGACAATAGACATGTACTAGTATTTCGTCTCACCAAAGCAAAAAAGTTTGAATGTCTGCATGTGTCAGCTTTGAACTTTCGTGGGTATCTGCGCTATATCCGTTACAATTTGATACCAACTTTAAATAATGTCCTATGATTATTACTTTTTGAGTTAAGTACACTTTTGAGCGACTACATTATTGATTCATATGCGTGTCCTATATATCAGTAGACGTTTGATTCAGATACATTAAGTTACATAGAGTGGCCTTAAAACGTAATTAATGTGATGTGTTCAACTATGCAATAATTAAAATTAAGCAATCTATTCCAAAACATCTAAATACCAAACGCCTGTTATCATAAATGGTGAATTATAAAAAGGGGACGTAACTCAGCACAATATACGATTGTTATTAAAACGTGTCTTTCTCTGTACTGTACCGTCGGAATGAAGGTTCAAACGAGCCTATATTCACGTTTCCCTACGGTTGGTGGGTTTTCTTAAACGGTTATGGAAGGACCGAAGATGTATATAATTCTATATATAGTACTTCTTCATTAGTGTTTTCGAAATTACACCACTAACTATACCAAAGGAGAAAAGACGTTAGCATCCGATGTTTTTGGAACTGTACCATACGCCTGCCATTTTTCGGAACTGTATTAGCTACCTGCCAATAAATAATGGAACTGTACCGTACTCCTGCCATTTTTCAATACCCGGTCGTGTTTAAAAACCCACAATTATTTTAATAAAATGTTCTGTGGGCTAAGATTTGGACTGTTTATTCAGGAAAGATTATATTTTATGGCAGTATGTCTGAAATCTCTTAAACTTGACTATTTACCGAGTACCAGGTCTCTAACTTACTACAATCACCTTTCTTAGCTTAATTTCAACATTTAACCTACCGTAACTCGCATAATATAGGTTCAAATTTCACGGGAATCAGGTGACATACACAACATTCCTTCCAAATTAAAATGGCCGATTCACTTTTCTAATAGTTTAAGGCTAACAAGTCATAAAACTAGATTTATTTACCCTTTTGAAATTAGTTTTTTTTTTACCGGGAACTGTGCCTACGGCTGCCGAACTTTGCCTACGGCTGCCGGTAATCGGGGGTGATTAATGATTGAATAATAAGGGCTATTACTAGTTATAGCCAGAGTTATTGGGAGGGACCAAATGTTTTGTAAGCTGGATCTGCTATGGTTTTTTCGTTTAATTGCGCATGCGCTGTCTATCTACTTCCTTTTACCTTGCTGAAGCATGCATGAGGTCGGTACTTTTTCATTCGAGTATAAAACTGATTTTTCTCACTTTTATCTACTTGATTGCTTATTTCTATCCTATTGCCCTGTTGTTATACGGTATTTCGCCATAATTTATTCTCATGAGGCCTTGAAACTAATCCGATTTTTGTATATATAGCTTAATTTGTCAGTCTAGGAATTTAATGGCGATGCATGATGCTGTCTCCAGTATCTCGTTATCTCGTTAGGGAGGCAAATCCACTTATTGCCTGTTGTTGTTTTGGTATTGTTGTTTGTTTGTTTGTATGATCATTTCTGTTTTTAGAATATTTTGATAATTCTGTACCGTATATATGGTGTAGAGATTTTAATGCATGTGTTAACTTTATTTATTCGTTTATTTGCTTGCGAGATTTGCAGCTGTCCTCATTATGATCCGGGAGGCAGTAGGTAATTAGACTCCAAGCTTGAACGGTGACCGAATACCTCACATTTATCAGTACGCGTGTCCCAGTTCACGCCATAAATCCGTTTACACTATATTATTGAGTTTAAAGGGAGTACATCAGGCTTTTCATGGGGGTCTAGTTGACAAATATTAATATTATCTGCTGTGAATACCTGGACATTGGGTGTGTACAATTTTTATGTGGAGTAAAATCCTAATTTTGTTTTCTTTCCTTTAAGTCATCTTTCTTATTAAATTGCAGTTTCATGTTGTTCAGGTGTTTAAGACATACTCCGCCACAGTTTAAATTCATGATGTTTTCATATTAATCAGAATTTTTGAAGATAAAGTGTTTGTCTCGATGCAGTCTTTGTCTCGTAACTTAAGCATATTCAACTTTAATTTGCCGTCAGTTGTGATCATTTATGCTCTAAGAATATTTGTATAATACTGGCGAACTCATATAGAGTGTAGAATTTTGTAATGCATATTTAAACTTTTTAATTTAATCGGTTAACCTTAGTCTGTTTGCCAGTACGTGCATATTGAGTACAGCGGGCACCATTGTTTATCCTGCTGCATAGCTTGTCATGGTTTTACATTTGTGACCTAATTACACACACAGGATTCCAGCACTCGTGTTATTGGAAAATTGCCAGAACCTCGCTTAAAGGGACACACGGCAATCTTTGAGTGTTTGATATGGGTCTCTCGATTTATTTAACCAGTATCAATTTTACTTTTACCCTGGTTACATTTAAATAAATAAAATTTGACGAATTCACTACTTCTTATACTATACGTTTTAATATATTATTGGTATAATAAAAAATAATAATATGCAAAAACAAATTGCTTACTACTATTCTTATAATTAATATTAATGATTGAACAAATGCAAGTTATGCCGAAACACTAGCGGGACGCCGTGAGTTTTTAAACAAAACAAAAAACAAAAACCATAACGATTGCCGCGTGTCCCTTTAACGCTTTGTCATGAGTCAGGTAACTTACAGGCGGAATGTGGGCCATATTTATTAATTGAATATGACATGCATTGGTGATAACAGAATAGGACAAATGTCGTTTACATGTTTAATAAAGTCATGTTTGATACCAATGAATATTTTAATAATAATGAATATATATGAAGAAATCAATAAATAAATCAATAAATAAATCAATAAATAAAAAAAATAAAAATAAAAAAAAGAATAATAATAATAATAAAAAATAAAAAAATAAAAAAATAAAAATAATAATAAAAAAAAAATAAAAAAAAAAAAATAATAATAATAATAATAATAAAATAATAATAATAATAAAAAATGAAAAATAAATAAATAAATAAAACATAATAATAATAAAAAATGATATTAATAATAATAATATATATCTATATACATCCTATTGAAATCAGAGGAGGAGGAAGAAGAAGCAGAAGGGCAAGTCGAAGAAGAAGGAATGCAAATAAAATTTATTTAAATAAACCATAAAAGAAGGCATACTTAAATAAACACAGCTTGCCATGTAACTTTAATAAATTAATAAATACATATTTCGAGATTTGGATACTATTACCAATAGGCCGGGAAAAGGTGATAATTGCAAACATACAAAGTAAAGGCAGTGTAATGATATTTGATATGGGAGATATCTCTATAACAGGTGGTAAAATGACTCGGCGAGTGTATACACACTGGCTATCGACTTTTTCTGCAGAGGCAGTTAGTATAGGTGGCCTACACTGTATTGCCTTTGTATAGGTAAACATTATTATAGTACGTACCTTGATGTAGACTATATGTGACGAAGACGAAGCAGAAAGAAGATACGTATTTACATACATAATCAAAGCAGTAATTATTTAATAAATACAGACTGGCTTCTAGCTTTAGCTGTCATAAGATTCTATGGAATGAAATAAAATAAAATAAATACATAAACACACTGTACATAATAATAACATTTAAAAAATAAATAAAATAAAATAAATACATAAACACACTGTACATAATAATAACATTTAAAAAATAAATAAAATAAAATAAATACATAAACACACTGTACATAATAATAACATTTAAAAAATAAATAAAATAAAACAAATAAAAACAATTATCCATCACCGAATACGATAAACAATCCATAAATAATTAAAGTTTAACAGACGTACAATGAATGGACACACAATAATAATAATCATAATAATAATAAAATAATTATTTTCAATGAATAATAATAATACGGTTACTACTAATAGCGTTAATAATAATACCAATATCAGTAATAATAATAGTTCTACTCATGAGTATCATAAAAATAATACCATATTTAAAGTCAGATTTAAATTACTTTAAATAATATCCAATATGTTAGAATCTCTTTACTGATTACAATTGTATTCTGTTTCATGTACCGAGCTTGTCAAGCGTGTGCTAACTGGGCAGGAAAGTGATGCGCCAGGGTAAGAACAGGCTATACGTAGGTGTTGCTCGATGTCCGGACCTTGCTACAGATAAGAGCAGTGCGAAGTGAATCATCAGCTGATGTACTGGTTAGCGGCGTCGACAAAGCAGCGTTCAATGAATCATCTCCGGTAATGTAATGGAAAGCAAGCGCGAGCATGGGTTTCACAGGGCCCGCATGACTTCTTCCAATCTAATTCTTGACTGGACGGCCTGCATTGTAACCAGGGTTCTCATGTTTGCCCAATCGGCAAAACTCTCCGTAATATCGATGTTCAAGATTTGTATCCTACCCTTTTACGATGTTATTGTATTAAACCAGGAGTTTAGGACTGGTCCCATCTCAGTAATAGGTGCAGGAATGGGTTTATCTGGAACACAATATTCAATCAGCTGATCTTCATATTAAGCCACTTTCATTAATGTTTTCAGTGGAGTGCGTGGTCCAGTGGTAGAGCGCCGAACTCGAGATCGAGAGGTCGTGGGTTCGATCCTCGCCGCGGCCACGTTATTTATCCTTGAGCAAGATAATTAATCCACATTGCTTAGGACTGGAAGCCATCGAGAGTGATTAAATCTAAGTTGCAATAACTTGTTTCGCAATCGATGTAAAATAAATATGTTTAAACTAATGTTTTTCCCGATTGCCCTGGTTCAGAATTTGAAATGCGATTTGAGTATGATAACCCATCTTTCAAACGCTTGTTTTATGGACGAATGACTTTAAATGTGAGGGATAACCCTGATAACACAGTTGTTGTTGTTGCCTTTAAGTATGTGGGCCATGTTCCACTAACATATTTGGTCATAATCCTATAGTTCCTTTTGCGGATGGGAAGTCTGATCCGTACTGTATGGTTGATTCCATTTCGCGATACCGACTAGTCTTTTAGAATGGGGGCGGCATTAACCTCCACTGTCTCCACATCTAAGCTAAGCGGTCATAATGCGTTATTCAGTATTGACACTCATTACGAGTCTACTATCACTCAGTACACTGGTATACAATTGTTTTTCTTCTATATCATAATGGAGGATAGACTTGCCGGAGACACCTGTTAATTTACCTAATTATTTATCACTGCGCAACTTTTAATACTTTATACAACTGTATACATATATGTCGCTTCATTTAATTATTCACAGGATCATATTCAGGTTGTTACCAAATGAGTATTATACATTGGTCAGCGTGTCGTGTGGTGAGCGGTGACCCCACCCCTTTACGACCTTGAGCAGGTATAGCGGCTCATAGCCACCCGCACCCCGCCCCGTTTACGACATTGAGCAGGTTTAGAGGCTCCTAGCCGACATAGGAGTTTGAACCTAGAGTCCGATGTATTGGTGTACAGTTTTGATTGCACAGCTATGGTGCTATATACTAGGATTAAAAGTCAGGGGATGATTGAAGTCAGTCCTACCCACCCTAATTTTGGTTCATTTAACTCAGTTTTGCAGTTTGTTGTGCACTGTCAGACTAGCACTTGCAACGTTGTTGCACTTATACCAGTTGTAACTTAATGGTGCCAGTACAAGAAATGTTCCTTTGCAAGTTATATAAAGCGTATTCGTTTTGAATTATGGTAGGGCGCGGCTCACGTTATGATATATATATTATATATATTTTTAATAATATACAGTACTGTATGCGAGTTACATATTCATACAATGATATATCCTCTTTTCTTCGGCAGTGAGGGATTCGCTTTTGCCAAAATCATTTTCTTTTGGCGGTGGCAGTATCAAAATTTCTTTTGATTGCTGCTCTGTGGCATTATCAAAATTCATTTTGATCGCTGCCATATGGCCGTCAGCGAATCCTTCAATTCAGTGAAATCAAATTTAATGATAATTAGCAATGTTATAATTAGTAAATTTCAATGTAATACTGACCACTGTTTCCCAGGGTCGGGATTACAGCATGAAAATTAAAGCCTGTTGGGGCTTATTGATCGTGCATCATGCCTAGTTCGGTCGTGCACATTATTGTAAACATTACAAAAGAAAAAACGTTCAAGTGATTAAATGAAGAAACATTTTACATTAGCATTAGAGTTTTGAATAAACAATTTATTAAAGCTCTTTGAGGCTTCACTAAGGGTATACGGCCGTTGGGCCGTGCCCACTTTTGTTTGAGCCTTTTGGGGCTTCATCTCTTGTTTAAGCCTATTGAAGCTTCTTTAAGGGTATCAGGCTTATGGGCCATGCCCTCTTTTGTTTTAACTGTTTAGGGCTGCCATTTAATATGTATGTGTTGCCGGCAGCCCGCTATTTGGAGCCGCGTCTAACATTTGCCATACAATTTAATAAATGATAATATTTTCTTATGTGTTTGTCCGTTGGTGCCTTCCCAATAATAAGGGCTATTACTAGTTATAGCCATAGTTATTGGGAGGGACCAACTGTTTTGTAAGCTGGATCTGCTATGGTATTTTCGTTTAATTGCGCATGCGCTGTCTATCTACTTCCTTTTACCTTGCTGAAGCATACATGTGGTCGGTACTTTTTCATTCGAGTATAAAACTGATTTTTCCCCACCCACCTCACCCTTTCTTTTTTAGTGAGGTTGATCTTTGTCATTCTCGTTAAATCAGTTGATCCACTACTATTCAACACATTCCATCCGTTTCGTTCTTGTTGTTGGCCACAATTGTAAATCCTCCGTTAAGACAAAAATACTGCTGTCTTCGCATATCATTTCAGGAACGTCCACGTTACAAAACAAGCGTGGATTCGAAAACACAACGATAAACCGGAGGCTCAGTAATCGGTGCGGATCCAGAAGCAGAACGATATACCTGATGAACGGTGTCGGCGCGGAGTTGACAGGAGAAAGATATACCAGAAGATCGATAATCGGTGCGGCTCCAGAAGCGGAACGATATACTATGAGATCGGTGCGGTCAGCGAATCCTTCAATTCAGTGAAATCAAATTTAATGACAATTAGCAATGTTATAATTAGTAAATTTCAATGTAATACTGACCACTGTTTCCCAGGGTCGGGATTACAGCATGAAAATTAAAGCCTGTTGGGGCTTATTGATCGTGCATCATGCCTAGTTCGGTCACGCACATTATTGAAAAGAAATAACGTTCAAGTGATTAAATGAAGAAACATTTTACATTAATATTAGAGTTTTGAATAAACAATTTATTAAAGCCCTTTGAGGCTTCACTAAGGGTATACGGCCGTTGGGCCATGCCCGCTTTTGTTTGAGCCTTTTTGGGCTTCATCTCTTGTTTAAGCCTATTGAAGCTTCTTTAAGGGTATCAGGCTTATGGGCCATGCCCTCTTTTGTTTTAAATGTTTAGGGCTGCCATTTAATATGTATGTGTTGCCAGTAGCCCGCTATTTGGAGCCGCGCCCAATATTTGCCATACAATTTAATAAATGATAATATTTTCTTATGTGTTTGTCCGTTGGTGCCTTCCCAATAAAAGAAATTTTGGTAGAAAAACTATCGGGACGCAGCGAGTTTTACAAAACGCAAGACTGTCGTGTGTCCCTTTAAACAATAGTTCTTTTTGACGTGTTAGACGAGTAGATGAGTGGATTAAAACTGTTTTTCACAGATGTATAGTAGTTGTGTTTTTCACGGTAACCCGGTGGTAGTAGTTATGTTTTTCAGGGCACCGGTGGTTGTAGTTATGTTTTACACGGCAAACCTGTGGTAGTAGTTATGTTTTCCACGTAACCCGGTGGTAGTAGTTATGTTTTACACGTAACCCGATGGTAGTAGTTATGTTTTTCACGGCAAACCTGTGGTAGTAGTTATGTTTTTCACGTAACCCGGTGGTAGTAGTTATGTTTTTCACGTAACCCGGTGGTAGTAGTTATGTTTTTCACGTAACCCGGTGGTTGTAGTTATGTTTTTCACGTAACCCGGTGGTAGTAGTTATGTTTTTCACGTAACCCGGTGGTAGTAGTTATGTTTTTCACGTAACCCGGTGGTAGTAGTTATGTTTTACACGTAACCCGGTGGTTGTAGTTACAATCAACTTCAACCATGTTTAACCGCAGCTGTGGTGTAACGGTAAAGCGTCCGTCTCTCATGCTGGAAATCCCGGGTTCAATCCCCAGACTTTGTACTAACACAAACCTTATGCTAATGTTATTTGTAGCTCCCTTGTTTGACGCTCGTCATATAACAGGTAGTACTAGGACGCAGGTCGGCCCGTTGTCAGTATAAAGTGATTGGGTCTGGTATCATGACATGTGTCGACGGCGTGTTATTCCAGTATTCAACCATTTTATGTTTGTGACGTAACTCCGTGGTGGAGAGGGTAAATACGCTGAGTTTGAAACCATTTCGTCTCTCACCGCTGCAGGTTCGTATCCCAGTGGGAGCTCGACTTGTAAATGAGAAAGTATCGATCCTTACGGCGGAGGGTATAGCGTACTGGTTCTAGTAAGGAATAGTTGGGTGGTCTGCCTCCACTACTAAATATCGACCGTCATACATAGCCTAACATTGTACTAAAAAATGACAACATTCGATCAATCAATCATTCATTCAATCACACTTTAAAATGTATGCTTAAAAGGCGTGTGTTTAGATGCGTTCTGTGCAGTAGAGTAGATAAATAGGCCCGGGCCTGCACATAATGTTAACAAGCATGGTTGAAAAATATAATAAAATATTATTGTGAGAATTATTGAATTTTATGTCGAAATATACATTTAAATGCACCAGAGACGTTTTACATTTCTTATGATTATGCCGTGGTGCGGTGTCCGTCGTCCGTCCTTCCATCCGTCTGTCCGTCTGTAAACTTCTTTTTGTAGCGACTACTCCTCTGAAACTACTGGATGGACTGTCATGAAACTTTACGAAAAATGTTGCCCAATGAAGTCTAGTTGATCCTAGCAAATATTCATGTTGATGTGAAATCCAACATGGCCGCCAAAGCTAAAAATAGATTTTTAAAATCAAGTTTGTAGCGACTACCTCTTGAAAACTATAATGATATTGATATGGGACTTTTTCTAAAATGATCAGTATGGCATGCATGTTATTGATCTTTGTCGGAAATTGTTTTGATTCGACATTAAACATGGCTGCCAGCGGCCATCTTTGTTTGCACAGAGTTATATAGTAAACACTTTTAGCGACTACTCCTCTGTAACTACTTGGCGGATTTTCATGAAACTTCACAGGAATGTTGCTCTTGATGTCTGCTAGTAATTGATCCTATCAAAATTTCAGGTCAGCGGGAAATTCAAGATGGCCGCCACGGCTAAAAATAGATTTTTAAAAAACAAGTTTGTAGCGACTACTTCTTGAAAACTATAAGTGATATATTGATATGGGACTTTTTCTAAAATGACCAGCATAACATGATGTTGATTTTTGCTGAAAATGATTTTGGTTCGACATTAAACATGGCCAGCGGCCATATTTCTTTATATAGAGTTATATAATGAAAACTTGTAGCGACTACTTCTCTGAATCTACTAGACGGCTGTTCATGAAACTTCACAGGAATGTTGCTCTTGATATCTAGTTGATCCTACCAAATGTCAGGCCAGCCGAAAATGCAAAATGGCCGCCACAGGTAACAGTATATTTAAATAAAAACAGGTTTGTAGTGACTACTTTCTGAAAACTGTAAGTGATATTGATATGGGACTTTTTCTAAAATGATCAGCATGACATGACGTTGGTCCTTGTCGAAAATTGTGTTGATTCGATGTACGTTATACATGACTGCCAGCGGCCATCTTTGTTTACATAAAGTTACATAGTAAAAACTTGTAGCGATTACTCCTCTGAAACCACTAAACGGATGTTCATGAAACTTCACAGAAATCTTGCTCTTGATGTCTAATTGATCCTAGCAATATTTCAGGTCAGAATAAAATTCAAGATGGCCGCCACGGCTAAAAATATATATAATGTTGATTCTTATTGAAAATCATTTTGATTTGACATTAAACATGGCGCCAGCAGCCATCTTTGTTTACATAAAGTTATACAATAAAAAATTGTTGCGACTACTCATCTGAAACTACGTGACAGGTTTTCATGAAACTTCACAGGAATGTTGCTCTTGATGTCTAGTTGATCCTGGCAAAATGTCAGATCGGCCGGAAATTCAAGATGGCCGCCATGGCTAAAAAAAAAATAAAAAACAGATTTGTAGCGACTACTTCCTGAAAAATGTAAGTGATATTGATATGGGACTTTTTCTAAAATTGATCAGCATTATATGATGTTGGTCATTGTTGAAAATCATTGCGATTCAACGTTAAACATGGCTTCCAGCGGCCGTCTTTGTTTATATAGAGTTATATAGTAAAAACGTGTAGCGCCTACTTCTCTGAAACTACTTGACGGATTTGGATGAAACTTCAAAGGAATGTTTCACTTGATGACTAGTTAATCATAGCAAAATTTTAGGTCGGCCAGAAATTCAAGATCTTGAATTTCTGGCCGACCTAAAATGTGTTGTTTTTTACACAAATTTGTAGCGACTACTTCTTGAAAACTCTAAGTGATATTGATATGGGACTTTTTATAAAATGATCAGCATGACATGATATTGGTCCTTGTTGAAAATTATTTTGATTCGACATTAAACATGGCTGCCGCGGCCATCTTTGTTTACACAGAGTTGTATAGTAAAAACTTGTAGCGACTACTCCTCTGAAACATCTAGACACCTTTTCATGAAACTTCATAGGAATGCTGATCTAGCTATCAAAAACCTATCAGTAGAGCTTCAATGTCATTAATCTCTTGTTTTTTCGTGTAGGCATGCCGGATTCTTTAGAATAAGCTGATTATAAAAACGGGCTTATTCATCTAAAAGGGTTTGGCTACGCCCCTGCCCCTGCTATGAATGCTACACTGCCTTTCGTTGCGGCTTTGGCATCCTCCACTAAGTAAGTAAATAACAAATGCTAGTACCAATGGCAAAAATATATTGAAAAGTGGGGTATTTTAGAAGCAAAAAAATAAAAACACACAAACACGAGGGAACATATCTGAGTCTAGTACTTTATTGATATGTTTTGCCATGTGGTTTCGTCACCTGTCCGTCGGATGGGGACGTAAACCGGGCGGTCCCGTGTATCGGTCTATCCCACGAGCACGTTAAAGAACCATAGGAATCTATTCGATAATAAGGGTAAGGCACGGTTCCCGTATTCCTATGTATCCTTCCCCTCTCTCTGTGGCGGCTCTAAATAACATTTACTGTGTTGATTGAGCCGTTAAACAAGATTCAATTCAATTCGTCATCGTGACTTTATATAAGGTAAGTTTTCAACCGTGTTGCAATTTATAACGCCAGGTCATCCACTTTCATATTGAGCCAAATGCTGAACATTACTTTTTGTTTTTATGAGAGCATATGAAAGGCCGATAACACTGCAAGAACCCAACGTCTGAAGTTTCAGGTTGTCTTTCAACGACGACATATAACCCGCATTGAATCTAACTAGAGAATTGAATTTTGTTCACGCAAATCAAACCTCTATGCAAAATCTCTCCTATTTTGCAACGATCGCCATACAAAGAATTAAATTGAATTGATTGATTTAAAAAATAACATTCCAGTCTCCTGTCTGCTGTGTAAAAGCGGCCAACAGTATAACAGTAGAGTAGCCGTAGTTCACTGTGGCAAAACCACGTGACCTTATGATCGAGTTACCGGCAAGGTATGTTTTTTTAATATTTAACGTATTGTGTTCACCTAAATCGAATATACCGCTGCAACGTCGGTTCTTTCCTCCGCCGATAATGGTAATTTGATTCCTCCAGTACTTTCTGTGATTAGACACCGTAATGCTAGTGAATAGTTTCCGTCTTTATAGACCTCTTCCTTGAACAAAAATCAACCATCATATATAGCCTAAAATGTGCTGAAAATGACTTAAAACCCCATTTATCAACCAACCAACAATCTCTATGAGGTGGATCTAACATACTTAAGATAATTAATGTATTGAACATTTGTATCAATTAATTGTTTTTGGCTATGATGTTCAAAAATAGTTTTAAATTTGAAATCTTGAACAGTATTGTAGATCCGTATGGTAACTATATAGTGGTAGACATCAAATTTTATGAACAGCAGATAACATTAGTGGCAATATATGGACCTAATGATGATAATCCACTGTTTTATAAAAAGCTCTTTCAAACTAAGGACTCTATTGAAAACACATCAATTATAATGGGTGGTGACTGGAACGTCACCCAAGATTACGATTTAGATAACATTAATTATAAACATAAAAATAATCAAAATACACAAAGGTGTTTAAAAGAACTGATATCAGATTTTGACTTGTTTGACATCTGGCGTGAAATAAATCCAAATAAAAGAAGATTTACTTGGACCGGACCAAATAAAAAACAAGCACGACTTGACTATTTTTTGATAACATCAGAGCTAACAGAGTTGATAGATAATGCTGATATTGCCATACGATATAAATCGGATCACAATCCTATTTCAATCTCATTGAAATTCATTTCGCAAGAAAGGGGTAGAGGTACCTTTAAAATGAATAACAGTTTACTTAATGACATTGAATATGTAAATATTATAAAGCTATGCATTTCAGACACTATTGAGCAGTATTCTTCTGATAATAATGAAATTGATATAACCGATCAATTATTGTGGGAAATATTCAACTTATAAAAAAAGAGATCGAGAAAAAAAAGAAAAAGATATTGAATCACGGATTGGAGATCTCCAAAACGATGAGGAAAAAATGAAAATGACATATTAAAATTAAGTTCAGAGCTTAAAGAAATTAGAGAAGAAAAAGTTAAGGGTATTATATTAAGAACAAAGGCAAAATGGAAGATGGAGGGAGAAAAAAGCACAAAATATTGTTGTAACTTAGAAAAGAGACCTTATACAGAAAAATTAATCCCAAAAATAATTGTTAATCATAAAGAAATCGCTAATCCAAAGGAAATTTTAAATGAGCAAAGAATCATTTATAAAAACTTGTATAGCTCAAAAATAGTAACCATAGATAGATTTGATAGGGAAGTCTTCTTTGACGATGAAAATCCATTTTTAAATAAATTAGATGTAGAGAAAGGGATTCATTGGAGGGCCCACTATCAATGGCCGAATGTCTGAATAGCCTAAAGAATATGAAAAACAATAGATCTCCTGGATTGGATGGTTTTACCGTAGAATATTATAAAAAAAATCTGGTCAGATATAGGACAATATTTAGTGAACTCTTTGAATTATGCTTATACACATCAACAATTATCTGTAAGTCAAAAACAGGGACTTATCACTTGCATACCTAAAGAAGGGAAACCAAAAATTTTCCTAAAAAATTGGCGCCCAATAACCCTCTTACCTGTGGATCAAAAAATAGCATCATCGGCCATTGCACATAGGATAAAACAAGTATTAGAGGTTTACCACCACCAATTACATGTAAACCTCCGAGGTGTAGTCGAATGTAGTTCCTATAATAAAAAGTAATCCCTCCTTTTTCGATGGGAATGGGCAATATAAGTAGGGGAAAACTGCCCATTTCTATTCGATTTTGTGGTTATATGTATAAGAAGCGTATTAATAGGTTTTAATGGATCTCTGATGAACATTTTCGAAATTTCGACTCTATGCTTACACTTTGTGAGCAATAAAAACAGTCGATCAATAAAAACAGCTGTACCCTTGACCTGTTTAGTAAACAAACAAGAACTTTCTTACATGTCTTGTGACCCCACGTTTTCTGGTGATTTTTCAAGTGGAAAAATAGTTTTCTATATGAACATTACACTGCTGCATTATCCATACTTGAGTTGAATTTGCAGCAAATCATTAATATATGACACTTTAACATTGGTGTCTATGGGGAAAATAATTGGTGCTTTCATACCTATAAGAGATGCGTGCAGTAATTAGGACTCGCTCAGATTTGTACCTAGGGACACTTTTCCGATAACAATTGGTAAAATAAGCTCAGAAATAAGTTTTCCATAGTTTATTACATAGGTTTTGAGCGTTTTAGGCCAATTTTGTCTATAAAAGCCGTAATTTTGAGTTTCATTTTTTTTTCTTGTTTAAAATGACGTATTGGTGAAGTGTTTGCAGTTGAACTATGTCTTTTTGGTATCAACATGTAGGGTTGCATGTTTGCAACATGTTTTCATGAATTAAATTTGCATGACAACAGGTTTGGTAGGCATGAAACCACTAAATCTTTCCGCTACCCCCCTAAAATAGGATACTGTGAAAAATGAAGATTTGTGTAAAAGATAAAATATTATTCCTTATCATTCAAACTCGACTTGGTAGCGTTCAGCTAGTATCAATTCTGATTTTAGCGGTATTTTTGGCATTATTAACCTCGTATTCGCTACTATAATCAGGTATGGTACCACCAATTTTGAAGAATTTGACTGAAAAATCAATTTTGGCATGAAAATCGACATAAATTGGCCTTTTCATCGTCCTAATTGTACCTAAAATGCATATTTTATTTATGTCCATTGAATGTTCTAAACATTTGATCTATTTAATATGGTGTATGGACAAGAAATGCCGTTTGGTATGACAATTCAGATAGTGTAAAATTAAAAAAAAAATCTCTGACTTTTGTCGATTGCAGACTATTGTCCTTGGTATTCACAAGAACATATCTCTGCAAATAATCATTCGATTTGCATGAAGTAAGTGTTTTTAAGATTTTTATGAAAATGACAACACAAACTCGTCATTTAAGAAACATCTGAACATGTTTTCTCCTCTTATAGGTTTACCACCACCAATAACATGTAAACCTCCGAGGTGTAGTCGAATGTAGTTCCTATAATAAAAAGTAATCCCTCCTTTTTCGATGGGAATGGGCAATATAAGTAGGGGAAAACTGCCCATTTCTATTCGATTTTGTGGTTATATGTATAAGAAGCGTATTAATAGGTTTTAATGGATCTCTGATGAACATTTTCGAAATTTCGACTCTATGCTTACACTTTGTGAGCAATAAAAACAGTCGATCAATAAAAACAGCTGTACCCTTGACCTGTTTAGTAAACAAACAAGAACTTTCTTACATGTCTTGTGACCCCACGTTTTCTGGTGATTTTTCAAGTGGAAAAATAGTTTTCTATATGAACATTACACTGCTGCATTATCCATACTTGAGTTGAATTTGCAGCAAATCATTAATATATGACACTTTAACATTGGTGTCTATGGGGAAAATAATTGGTGCTTTCATACCTATAAGAGATGCGTGCAGTAATTAGGACTCGCTCAGATTTGTACCTAGGGACACTTTTCCGATAACAATTGGTAAAATAAGCTCAGAAATAAGTTTTCCATAGTTTATTACATAGGTTTTGAGCGTTTTAGGCCAATTTTGTCTATAAAAGCCGTAATTTTGAGTTTCATTTTTTTTTCTTGTTTAAAATGACGTATTGGTGAAGTGTTTGCAGTTGAACTATGTCTTTTTGGTATCAACATGTAGGGTTGCATGTTTGCAACATGTTTTCATGAATTAAATTTGCATGACAACAGGTTTGGTAGGCATGAAACCACTAAATCTTTCCGCTACCCCCCTAAAATAGGATACTGTGAAAAATGAAGATTTGTGTAAAAGATAAAATATTATTCCTTATCATTCAAACTCGACTTGGTAGCGTTCAGCTAGTATCAATTCTGATTTTAGCGGTATTTTTGGCATTATTAACCTCGTATTCGCTACTATAATCAGGTATGGTACCACCAATTTTGAAGAATTTGACTGAAAAATCAATTTTGGCATGAAAATCGACATAAATTGGCCTTTTCATCGTCCTAATTGTACCTAAAATGCATATTTTATTTATGTCCATTGAATGTTCTAAACATTTGATCTATTTAATATGGTGTATGGACAAGAAATGCCGTTTGGTATGACAATTCAGATAGTGTAAAATTAAAAAAAAAATCTCTGACTTTTGTCGATTGCAGACTATTGTCCTTGGTATTCACAAGAACATATCTCTGCAAATAATCATTCGATTTGCATGAAGTAAGTGTTTTTAAGATTTTTATGAAAATGACAACACAAACTCGTCATTTAAGAAACATCTGAACATGTTTTCTCCTCTTATAGGTTTACCACCACCAATAACATGTAAACCTCCGAGGTGTAGTCGAATGTAGTTCCTATAATAAAAAGTAATCCCTCCTTTTTCGATGGGAATGGGCAATATAAGTAGGGGAAAACTGCCCATTTCTATTCGATTTTGTGGTTATATGTATAAGAAGCGTATTAATAGGTTTTAATGGATCTCTGATGAACATTTTCGAAATTTCGACTCTATGCTTACACTTTGTGAGCAATAAAAACAGTCGATCAATAAAAACAGCTGTACCCTTGACCTGTTTAGTAAACAAACAAGAACTTTCTTACATGTCTTGTGACCCCACGTTTTCTGGTGATTTTTCAAGTGGAAAAATAGTTTTCTATATGAACATTACACTGCTGCATTATCCATACTTGAGTTGAATTTGCAGCAAATCATTAATATATGACACTTTAACATTGGTGTCTATGGGGAAAATAATTGGTGCTTTCATACCTATAAGAGATGCGTGCAGTAATTAGGACTCGCTCAGATTTGTACCTAGGGACACTTTTCCGATAACAATTGGTAAAATAAGCTCAGAAATAAGTTTTCCATAGTTTATTACATAGGTTTTGAGCGTTTTAGGCCAATTTTGTCTATAAAAGCCGTAATTTTGAGTTTCATTTTTTTTTCTTGTTTAAAATGACGTATTGGTGAAGTGTTTGCAGTTGAACTATGTCTTTTTGGTATCAACATGTAGGGTTGCATGTTTGCAACATGTTTTCATGAATTAAATTTGCATGACAACAGGTTTGGTAGGCATGAAACCACTAAATCTTTCCGCTACCCCCCTAAAATAGGATACTGTGAAAAATGAAGATTTGTGTAAAAGATAAAATATTATTCCTTATCATTCAAACTCGACTTGGTAGCGTTCAGCTAGTATCAATTCTGATTTTAGCGGTATTTTTGGCATTATTAACCTCGTATTCGCTACTATAATCAGGTATGGTACCACCAATTTTGAAGAATTTGACTGAAAAATCAATTTTGGCATGAAAATCGACATAAATTGGCCTTTTCATCGTCCTAATTGTACCTAAAATGCATATTTTATTTATGTCCATTGAATGTTCTAAACATTTGATCTATTTAATATGGTGTATGGACAAGAAATGCCGTTTGGTATGACAATTCAGATAGTGTAAAATTAAAAAAAAAATCTCTGACTTTTGTCGATTGCAGACTATTGTCCTTGGTATTCACAAGAACATATCTCTGCAAATAATCATTCGATTTGCATGAAGTAAGTGTTTTTAAGATTTTTATGAAAATGACAACACAAACTCGTCATTTAAGAAACATCTGAACATGTTTTCTCCTCTTATAGGTTTACCACCACCAATAACATGTAAACCTCCGAGGTGTAGTCGAATGTAGTTCCTATAATAAAAAGTAATCCCTCCTTTTTCGATGGGAATGGGCAATATAAGTAGGGGAAAACTGCCCATTTCTATTCGATTTTGTGGTTATATGTATAAGAAGCGTATTAATAGGTTTTAATGGATCTCTGATGAACATTTTCGAAATTTCGACTCTATGCTTACACTTTGTGAGCAATAAAAACAGTCGATCAATAAAAACAGCTGTACCCTTGACCTGTTTAGTAAACAAACAAGAACTTTCTTACATGTCTTGTGACCCCACGTTTTCTGGTGATTTTTCAAGTGGAAAAATAGTTTTCTATATGAACATTACACTGCTGCATTATCCATACTTGAGTTGAATTTGCAGCAAATCATTAATATATGACACTTTAACATTGGTGTCTATGGGGAAAATAATTGGTGCTTTCATACCTATAAGAGATGCGTGCAGTAATTAGGACTCGCTCAGATTTGTACCTAGGGACACTTTTCCGATAACAATTGGTAAAATAAGCTCAGAAATAAGTTTTCCATAGTTTATTACATAGGTTTTGAGCGTTTTAGGCCAATTTTGTCTATAAAAGCCG
>JAWPHD010020512.1:0-31523 GCA_037043455.1 Cyrtodaria siliqua | reverse complement strand
GCTTTTTGGGCCTTGATAACATAGGGGTGTTCGACAGATCCCGACCACTTCCTACTGGAGGCTCTCTGGACCAGGTACGTATTTCGTTTGGTGTTGTTGGTTGGTCATACTAAATCGCAATGTGGAAAAGTAGTCAGTTTTCTTTTAATTTTAAGGTTAACACTTAGAATTCAATACGTGTCATATGTGTAAAGTGCATGTTTAAGATTCTATTATAACTCATTAATTTACACAACTGTTCTGTTAGTCTGTTTAGGAAAATAGTGGTTTTAGTATGCATTGGACTTCCCATGTTAATAGCACCACGAACATCATCTTGCTTCATGTTCAGAAGACATATTGTGGATATAATATTATATTTAAGAGTTTAATCAAGACATAGCATAATTGATTAATCTAACATAGTTCATTAAAATTCTTAGTGCGGATTGGCTATTGGGGTAGTTTTTAAATTCAAGATCTCTCACGTCACGTCCTTTAACCGCTAGGACGTCATTTTAAACGATTTTAAACGTCAGAAAACAGCCAAAACAATGGTAACGTAATTTTAAAACGTTTCGTTCAAACATCAAACTGAAATTGTTAAAAACAGGATAGGGCTGTATTATTTATTCGTTTGGTGTTGAGAGATGGACATGCAGTGTAAGTTGTGAGAATTTATTTGTGTTATGTTCAGTCTCTCGAAAATGAGTATTCAATACACAAAAAGCCATGTCAGATAAATATTTCCAGCGGGTTTATGTAGTGTGCGTGGACATGCAACACATCGAAATCGCGTGCCTACGGCCATTGGTATCGATGATAGTCACGTCCCACTCACCAGGTATTGATCTGTGATAATATAAACCGGATGGAAATGTTTTATTTTTTAAGTGTAAAGTATAAAATAAACACATATCATTCATTATCTACATGTATATATGATACTACTGGATCCGTCACGGAGCTAAGTAGCGTCGATAAAATAATCTATTTCTATTTCTTCCGTGTTTGCTTTTTTTGTCCAGCTATTTGAGAAACAAAATGATGGAACTGTTTGTGTTTAGTTAGGATTGTTAAGAAAAGCTATTTTTGTTCAGTAACTGGTGTTTACTCGTCCCGTGAGTTGTTTTGTAATGCCGAATGATCGTCGCACGCAAACGCACAACATGACAATGCCCTATGCCTGTATGAGTATTCATTTTAGGTAGGGAAGTTCAAAACATCGGTTTAAATTGTTATCTTTTCATCCCACAGGGATTGTATGACATTCATAGATCAAGTTTTTCTTTACACACATATGTTTCTTGGTAATTATTGTTTGTTTCTGTGTATGTTGTTGGTTGACTGTGGTCCTTGAATGCTACATTTCCTGTTCTACATTTATGTCTAATTTTGTTGTCACAATATCGTCGTTTATGCCGTGTGACGATCGTAGAAATTCTGTCCGTACATTCAATTATTATTGTTATCTCTTCATTCCATATTATAAATGTTATCTCTTCATCCCACACGGATTGTATGACATTCATAGAATGTGTTTCTTGTTAAGTATTGTTTGTTTCTGTGCGTTTGTTTTGGTTGACTGTGGTCCTTCGATGCTACATTTCCTGTTCGACTTTTATATCTACTTTTAACTAAATAGCCTCGCTTCCGATCAACTGATATAATTACCTGAGGCTGTAATTCTCTATCTGAACCGGATACTCGCGAAAGATGCTTATGTTCATCACTATTGTATATCTAACCTTCAGGCTGACGCTACAGCATGGATGGGCTTCTTCTGTAACATTATGTTGGAGATCAGCCTTATCCTGGCCCAGAAGGAGGAAATCTACCAGGACATGGCCAGCAAATTCTTCGAACACTTCATCGCAATTATTGATGCCATGAACAGCGTCGACGAAGTTGGTAAGCAAGCGAAATAATAATTAACCCTTATCTATACACAAAGAACAGTATTAAATTGTGTATTACCTCTTTCGACGCCAAATTTCAAATGTCGTCTGCTAACATTTGAATTCAAACCTTCCGGTAATATGTTATACACTCAAGTGATATGAAAACGCAACACGGGAATTTCCGCTAAATATTGTATGTACAATATGCTGCTTTTAATCGAATGGTACATGGCTACGTAAGACCTTTCCTTTTGGAAAAAATACTAAAACAACAAATAACACAGCAAATAGTATTCCTTCAATGTTTCATTATTCACAGAGTACGCGTTTGGCTCAATCATGTGAGCAAACTTAGGATGCAACATTTTGCAAACTATTTACGTTAAATACTGTACTGAACTAGCTCATTTGTTCAAAGAGCTACTTCAACATTTATGAAGTTCTTGTTACAAAGTGTAGTGTGATTAAAACGTCTACAACATCACAGTTGTGTCCTTTCTCTAGTTAACTGCAACTTCCTTTTTAAAGAACATCTTGGGATTTCTTTGGAATATTATGTGCAATTAAGTGTGCATTATATACAATATATAGCGGAAATTCCCGTGTTGCGTTTTCATATCACTTGAGTGTATATAAAGTGTTATTGGAAAACATTAATACTGAGTAGCGACCAGTGTAAACCCTAGATAAACCCTAGATCTGGGTTTACACCGGTCGTAAAAAGCAATGGCTTCGACCCTGGCAGTGAAAGGGTTAATAATAGCAGGTTTCTATGTTGTTTATCCAACTTTTATGCTTTTGTAAAACTGTTGTAATTTTACCTCAATGGTTTCAACAGGTCATTGTCGACAATGGCTCTCCGGCACCATTGCTAAGTCTATACATAAAAAAGCATACTTGTTAATTAGAAAATATTTTTTAGCCAAACATTTAAACATTTTAATATATTTGCAAGGATATGTCAAACTGTTTTCTGTTAAACCATCAGTTACACGTCAAGGAGTTCATTGCCATCAGTGGTTTCGCTGGAGTACTTTGACATGAGTTACTCCAGTACTGTTGTGTTTTTCGGCTTTGCATTTGAAACATATACGTTAATCACATTTCGTACATATAAATAAATCTTGGAAAGGCATCCAATGGAAGCAACAAGCTCAAGTAAAAGAGAAAATCAGCTTACTCTTCATGCGAAACTGCTCGAAAGTTGTGCACTTTTTTAATTTTCTATTTTGCTATTATCACTACCTGCAAGTCACCATGCAGGTATTACTGTCTACATGCAAGTCACCATGCAGGTATTGCTGTCTACAAAATCAATTTTACTTTGATTGTTTTCACCGATAGCCTAATATTTTATGAGAGAATAGTTTTGCATGCATTTTACATATTTATGATTTTAAACAACAGCGTTTAGTGTTTATGTTTTAAACAAACAGAAACATACACTATAGTTACTGTAGGATACTGTTCCTTGTTGCACTTTGCTGCTTTTTTAATTTTGCTGCTAATTTCTTATTTTATTAAATAGTGTCTTCTGAAAATATTCATGTTTTAAGCAAAACCCCATCTTGTTAATTTAGAAATTAACCATAGTAGCACGATTATTCGAAGAATAAGACCGCTTATGTAATCAATCCGGCGTCGTTGTCCCACTTCACACATAATTTGGCGAGTTAGCGGTGTTTACAGGTCTATATCGCTTTAATTAATTGTTCTAGCTCGAGCAAATTTGAGCCCCGTGTGGTTCCCGGGGGCGCCGTTTGGTCACGGGACAAAGAATAGGGTCATTGCAGATCCCTTTAGAGGGGTAGGCAGAGGGGTAGAATCCCCCCCCCCTCCCCCCACAAATTCATGTTCATTTTATCATTTTTTGTTCATGTTCATTAAAGGTCTTCAGCATGATCCGTGTTTTGTTTCAGGTGCCATCTCGCTCACATCAAAAGAGCAGTGGCAGAAAAACAATAAACGATAGAGTTTCTACGATAGCATTTGCAGCAGCTCTGCAGTTCAGGGTGAGAAGGTTCTAGGCACATTTTCCATATTTTAACTCGATGTACATGGAGGATGAGCCTGGCATGTTCATGCCTGTTAGGCGCCATATAACCTTTCATGTGTTGGTGCGCCTTAAAACCCAATTCAATTCAATTAATTTGATGACGAGCTTCCTTATACTATTATCTAAATAATCGAATTCGAAAAATACAGCTTAACACACGAGCGTCGGCTCGTCCCACTCAACCCAGAGTTTTGCGAGTAAGCCGCGTTAACAGTTCTATACGTATATCTTTACATGTCTTTTCCTGGTCTAACAAGCTTTGGGCATGGTTGTTCGTAGTATTATTTAGAGGGTTTTATAAATAACGTTGTCTTCTATACATCCTGGACTCGCATGGAATCCAAATTGTGATGGCCCATACAAATTGACATAAAAACAGATCAAGGTTTGCGTGTCTATACAGTTATCTTTATTTGTCTAAGTTCAACCAAACATTCTTTGAAAATACGAATAGTCCAGCTGCTCTGTTATATGACAGTTTGTATTCATTCCTTTACTAATACGAGCTTTCTGTTCCTAGTAGATGCTGGTATGGGTTTTCAAATTAACTCCAAACGTTTACATAAGAAAATAAATAATTAACTTCATAAACAAATGGACAAATAAATATATTTATCACATAACTTGCGGCGTGGGAGTGAAATAAAGCCATGATATATTGATCATATTACACTAGCGAACTAAATATGCGAATGAAGGCAGAATCGGTATTTTTCGTTCAGCTCGCAGGTTGGAATCATCTCGTAGATTTCCGTAACCGATTAAATACCGGATTACGGAAATCGACGATGTAGTTCTGTTGTTCGGCGTCTTACGAAGACCCAACATCCGCGCAGTGATATTGTAGCCATTAATCCCTGCCACCACACAAATCACGTGACGAAAGCTGAGGCCATGTGATTACAAAAAATGGCGATACACCAAGTAATGCTTGGTACAGCAAACTCTTGCCGTAACCAACAGGCAATTGGCAATAACATCACCACCTTCGAGAAGATGTTGAAAACATTCAACCTGTTTTGGCTTGGATCATAAATTTAAATACGTATGTAGGTATATGCTTGAGTGCAATCTCTATTAAGTTTAAGCACAGCTTCTGTAATGTTCTCAACGGAACACATGTTTGTTTACAAGTAACCAAGTAACCGATGTTCGCTGAATAAATAAATTATTTTTGAAAACCAGATACCGTTTTTCACACTATTTTCCTAAATTATGAACAAGTTGAAATATTGATCTAAAACATATTTAACAAAAAAAAATAACTTAGCTGGATGTGTGTGTTGGCAGTGGTTACTGTAACAGAAAGGGGAAGTAACCACTGCGTGGAGTTTGACGAAGACCGAGGCAACATACGCCGTCATCATACAACATACGACGTCATCGTACGACAACGTTATTTATAGGCAGCTACATTAATACATTTTTCTTATGATGCTTGTTTTGGAGTTATGTGATAAATAGAATCTCACGTTCGTGCTTATTTAGTATTGAATGTAAAACTTATAATTATGATGATCGACACAGCCTCATATCATTTACTGTTATCCAACTCGTTTAATAAATGCAATATTCAAACAGGCAATGTACGGACCTCTACGTATTATTGTTTATTGCTGTAACGCTTTAAGGGGGAAATTACCTATTCGAAAATTTAAGGGTACGCATATGAACTATATATATTTGTAAATTTGAAGATATTTGCGATTTGAATATGAATTTTGTTTTGTCTTCATTTTAACAGGTTTTTAATAATAACGTCTCGAATATGGCTATGTTTGACGTTTATCATAAAAGTCGCCTTGCACTCAGTTGTCGACGTTTTTAGCGGGTTAGTTTAGAGACATGCAATTATGTTTTTATATCACACTGTTCGTATTGACGGGACCTTTCATCTGATATATAAATTATATCATTTAAATTAAGCTGTAAACTATTATTTTCAAATTTTCCTATTTCTCTCGCCGCTTTTTGACCGTGGAATTTTAAGGGAAAAAAAATGTTAAAGCCATTTATCTTTTAAATGGTTTCATAAAAACTGCAAAATTTTAGTATGACTTAGAGAATTTAATTTCCTATCGGAAAATAAAACAACATTTGCTGGTCATCGGAATATTTATTTCAGTATACGTGTTTTATTGTTCCCAAACCCCTTCGAAATATGACGTCTCCGTCGACGTCGTGTCATTAACATAAAGACGGCATTTTAATCATTCCCGTCTCTCTTGGGCAGCTCTAAATAACCTATAATGTGTTGATGCGGCGTTATTAGCAACATTAATTCCTTCTTTAGTTTAAACTTGGTTACGCCCAAATAACAAGGTAAAACGCGGTGCTACGCTCACCACACCAAGCAACCGCGCCCTCACCCCACATCAAAGAAGCAGGTAAGCATGTATTTAACATGTTTGTCGGATTTTACGAAGCACGCACCAGGTCTAACTTTGTTCATCATAGGAGTTTACGAATATATATAACATATTCTGAAAATGCCACAGAAACAAAGATTTTCTAGTGGGCATGTCCAACAATCGGAACTGCCTCAACCATATTTTTTCAAAAATAATTTTCGATGATCTACGGAAACGAGCGAGTTTGCACGAAAGGATCAACACCTGGATATTGTATTTACACCCCACCAACCCATCTCCCCATTTTAGAGAAATATATTGGAGAGTGTGATTGGGGATGATCCTCCTTCACCTTTTTTTGCTCCAGGATTCCTATATATTTCCTCTCTCTCATGGGCGAATAACATAGTATACTGTGTTGATCAGCTGTTAAATAACGGCACATTACTTAAAAAATTCTTATTTACCCTAACCCGACCTTTTTCAGACGGGCAGGTAGGGATTGCTTTTTCCTACCATGTATGTCAGATTCTTTCGTAAATGCTGTTTAAAGTTTACCTGTTTGTTTGGAGACTACTTTTTGCACTTATTAAAGATGATTTTAGCATAGTAAAGTGTGTATTGCAAAGTTGAATTCTTAACCGTTTAGATAACATTTCTGTCTGAAACAAATGGTAAACACGGTATGCATTTTGTAAAAAAAAAGAAAAAAAGAAAAAAGGTGAGAGGAGGATGATCTCCATTTTCAGAATATGTTATTCGTAAACTCCTATGATGAACAAAGTTGGACCTGGTGCATGCTCCCTAAAATCCGACAGACATGTTAAATATATGCTTGCCTGCTTTTTTGATTTTGGGTTGGGGGTGTGGGGTAGTGGGGTGCCTGGTATAGTGAGCGGAGCACCGGGTTAACCCATGTTATCTGGACGTAACCAAATTCAAACTGTCAAGTATGAATTGAATATTGTTTAACGCCGCAACACATTTTGGGTTATTTGGAGATGCCGCGAGAGAGGGGAATGATTAAAATACACATGAATCCGGAACCCGTCCTACTCTTACTAAAGACTAGATTTACGTCCCAATATGACGGACAAGGTACATGGAACGTTTCTTGCCCAAGGACGCACCAACAAAACACAGTGTCGATGGTGAGGCTTGGACCCGATTCCTCCGGATTTCAAATCCATCGTGCTATCCACTAGACCGCGCCAACACCTTTGCAAAGTATATAGCAGTATTTAAAATACTTTCAGTCAGACATGTTTATGAACATTGAGTGAATGAGTGCAGGCAATCGCTTGCGCGCGTATTCAGCGTGTGTGTATCTGGACGATAGAGACTTAAAGTTCGTACTCCGCCATCAGCATACACATTTTACAACAGATATAAATACTATTTCTAAATCTACTGACATCGATATAATTATATTAAATAGTTGTCATGATGATCAACCAATAAATATAAAAGTCATGCATCCAAAGATTTTTCTATTTTATTAGTATATACTACCCGTATTGTGGCAGACTGACGCTATACTATAATATATATACGACTTACATATTTTTTTAAATCCAAACTCTATAGACACAATATAAATAGTTTTAACCAGCCACAACCAAACCCCGAAATTGGAGTCGAATTTATACTTCATTTGTTTAAGAACCTTGAATAAACCTATACTTTTAATTGGCACATAAATATTATTATATGACCTGAAAACCTTGATAGGGTTATGATAAACGGTTTTGTAGTGCAATTTTTCCATTATTTGGCGGGTTAGTTTCTTTAGCATATAAATATACGAAAATTTGTCTTCAGTGATACAAAGCTAGGTATACACTTCGCTGATCTCACTATGTTACCAAACTATTTATCATAATGTTGTAAAATAGGAAATTGTTTGAAGATACGTGGGGCTTCATTTCGAGAAGCTTATTACGATATGTTTATTATAATGTACAGGGCTTCGCTTCGAGCGAAGCTGACAATATGCACACCCTTTGCCTAGTGGATCGAATGTTTGCTAAAACCTCCAACAATTTATGTTGAATAACATGTACAGTCAGTCTAGCAGGTTTCTATCACTATTACTATGGTCAGCTGATTATTTAAAAAATATTGATATATCACCATATATGGGATCAATAAAACAAGTATACTGACATAAATATTCCGATGACCAGCAAATTTTGTTTTATATTCCGATAAGAAATTAAATTCTCTAAATCAAACTAAAATTTTGCAGTTTTTTATGAAGCCATTTAAAAGATAAATGGCTTTAACGTCGTTTTTTCTTAAATTTCCGTGGTAAAAAAGCGACGAAAGGAATGGAAGATTCTATAAATAGTAGTTTACAGCTTAATTTAAATGATATAATTTATATATCAGATGAAAGGTCTCGTCAGAACGAACAGTATGATATAAAACAAATAATTGCATGTGACTAAACAAACTCTGTGATGTTACAAACTAGACAATTGAGTGCAACGCGACTTTTATGAAAACACGTCAAACATAGCAATATTCGAGACTTTATTATTAAAAACTTGTTAACATGAAGACAAAACAAAATTCATATTCAAATCGCAAATATCTTCAAATTTACAAATATATGTCATTCATGTCCGTACCATTAAATTTTCGAAAAGGTCAATTCCCCCTTAAGTAGTTAATGTTGTAACGCTTTATGTAGTTGATGTTGAAACGCTTTAAGTAGTTGATGTTGTAACGCTTTAAGTAGTTGATGTTGTAATGCTTTAAGTAGTTGATGTTGAAACGCTTTAAGTAGTTGATGTTGTAACGCTTTAAGTAGTTGATGTTGAACCGCTTTAAGTAGTTGATGTTGTAACGCTTTAAGTAGTTGATGTTGTAATGCTTTAAGTAGTTGATGTTGTAACGCTTTAAGTAGTTGATGTTGTAATGCTTTAAGTAGTTGATGTTGTAACGCTTTAAGTAGTTGATGTTGTAACGCTTTAAGTAGTTGATGTTGTAATGCTTTAAGTAGTTGATGTTGTAACGCTTAACTACTTAAAGCGTTACAACATCAACTACTTAAAGCGTAACAACATCAACTACTTAATTACAACAATAAACTCCATTCCATTAAACCGTTACTCGGAGAATGGCGTCCTTCTAGTAGACCCACCCATTCGTCGAGAAAAAGTTGTCCTAGCTAGGGTCAGGTTAGGGCATACACGCTGTTCTCATCCATATGTTGCCAGAATGTATACCCTGTTTTGCACCGTTAACGGTCAAACATGTCTTGTTGGATATGTAGATTTTTAAGGCTTTAAGTAGGCTTTAAGTAGTTGATGTTGTAACGCTTTAAGAAGTTGATGTTGTAACGCTTTAAGTAGTTGATGTTGTAACGCTTTAAGTAGTTGATGTTGTAACGCTTTAAGTAGTTGATGTTGTAACGCTTTACACTTTAAGTAGTTGATGTTGTAACGCTTTAAGTAGTTGATGTTGTAACGCTTTAAGTAGGCTTTAAGTAGTTGATGTTGTAACGCTTTAAGTAGTTGATGTTGTAACGCTTTAAGTAGTTGATGTTGTAACGCTTTAAGTAGTTGATGTTGTAACGCTTTAAGTAGTTGATGTTGTAACGCTTTAAGAAGTTGATGTTGTAACGCTTTAAGTAGTTGATGTTGTAACGCTTTAAGTAGTTGATGTTGTAACGCTTTAAGTAGTTGATGTTGTAACGCTTTAGCTTTAAGTAGTTGATGTTGTAACGCTTTAAGTAGTTGATGTTGTAACGCTTTAAGTAGTTGATGTTGTAACGCTTTAAGTAGTTGATGTTGTAACGCTTTAAGTAGTTGATGTTGTAACGCTTTACACTTTAAGTAGTTGATGTTGTAACGCTTTAAGTAGTTGATGTTGTTACGCTTTAAGTAGGCTTTAAGTAGTTGATGTTGTAACGCTTTAAGTAGTTGATGTTGTAACGCTTTAAGTAGTTGATGTTGTAACGCTTTACACTTTAAGTAGTTGATGTTGTAACGCTTTAAGTAGTTGATGTTGAAACGCTTTAATTATTTGATGTTGTAACGCTTTAAGAAGTTGATGTTGTAACGCTTTAAGTAGTTGATGTTGTAACGCTTTAAGTAGTTGATGTTGTAACGCTTGAAGTAGTTGATGTTGTAATGCTTTAAGTAGTTGATGTTGTAACGCTTTAATTAGTTGATGTTGTAACGCTTTAAGTAGTTGATGTTGTAACGCTTTAAGTAGTTGATGTTGTAACGCTTTACACTTTAAGTAGTTGATGTTGTAACGCTTTAAGTAGTTGATGTTGTTACGCTTGAAGTAGGCTTTAAGTAGTTGATGTTGTAACGCTTTAAGTAGTTGATGTTGTAACGCTTTAAGTAGTTGATGTTGTAACGCTTTACACTTTAAGTAGTTGATGTTGTAACGCTTTAAGTAGTTGATGTTGAAACGCTTTAATTATTTGATGTTGTAACGCTTTAAGAAGTTGATGTTGTAATGCTTTAAGTAGTTGATGTTGTAACGCTTTAAGTAGTTGATGTTGTAACGCTTTAAGTAGTTGATGTTGTAACGCTTTAAGTAGTTGATGTTGTAACGCTTTAAGTAGTTGATGTTGTAACGCTTTAAGTAGTTGATGTTGTAACGCTTTAAGTAGTTGATGTTGTAACGCTTTTAGTAGTTGATGTTGTAACGCTTTAAGTAGGCTTTAAGTAGTTGATGTTGGAACGCATTAAGTAGTTGATGTTGTAACGCTTTAAGTAGTAGATGTTGTAACGCTTTAAGTAGGCTTTAAGTAGTTGATGTTGTAACGCTTTAAGTAGTTGATGTTGTAACGCTTTAAGTAGTTGATGTTGTAACGCTTTAAGAAGTTGATGTTGTAACGCTTTAAGTAGTTGATGTTGTAACGCTTTAAGTAGTTGATGTTGTAACGCTTTAAGTAGTTGATGTTGTTACGCTTTAAGTAGTTGATGTTGTAACGCTTTAAGTAGTTGATGTTGTAACGCTTTAAGAAGTTGATGTTGTAACGCTTTAAGTAGTTGATGTTGTAACGCTTTAAGTAGTTGATGTTGTAACGCTTTAAGTAGTTGATGTTGTAACGCTTTAAGTAGTTGATGTTGTAACGCTTTAAGTAGTTGATGTTGTAACGCTTTACACTTTAAGTAGTTGATGTTGTAACGCTTTAAGTAGTTGATGTTGTTACGCTTTAAGTAGGCTTTAAGTAGTTGATGTTGTAACGCTTTAAGTAGTTGATGTTGTAACGCTTTAAGAAGTTGATGTTGTAACGCTTTACACTTTAAGTAGTTGATGTTGTAACGCTTTAAGTAGTTGATGTTGAAACGCTTTAATTATTTGATGTTGTAACGCTTTAAGAAGTTGATGTTGTAACGCTTTAAGTAGGCTTTAAGTAGTTGATGTTGTAACGCTTTAAGTAGTTGATGTTGTAACGCTTTAAGTAGTTGATGTTGTAACGCTTTAAGTAGTTGATGTTGTAACGCTTTAAGTAGTTGATGTTGTAACGCTTTAAGAAGTTGATGTTGTAACGCTTTAAGTAGTTGATGTTGTAACGCTTTAAGTAGTTGATGTTGTAACGCTTTAGCTTTAAGTAGTTGATGTTGTAACGCTTTAAGTAGTTGATGTTGTAACGCTTTAAGTAGTTGATGTTGTAACGCTTTAAGTAGTTGATGTTGTAACGCTTTAAGTAGTTGATGTTGTAACGCTTTACACTTTAAGTAGTTGATGTTGTAACGCTTTAAGTAGTTGATGTTGTTACGCTTTAAGTAGGCTTTAAGTAGTTGATGTTGTAACGCTTTAAGTAGTTGATGTTGTAACGCTTTAAGTAGTTGATGTTGTAACGCTTTACACTTTAAGTAGTTGATGTTGTAACGCTTTAAGTAGTTGATGTTGAAACGCTTTAATTATTTGATGTTGTAACGCTTTAAGAAGTTGATGTTGTAACGCTTTAAGTAGTTGATGTTGTAACGCTTTAAGTAGTTGATGTTGTAACGCTTGAAGTAGTTGATGTTGTAATGCTTTAAGTAGTTGATGTTGTAACGCTTTAATTAGTTGATGTTGTAACGCTTTAAGTAGTTGATGTTGTAACGCTTTAAGTAGTTGATGTTGTAACGCTTTACACTTTAAGTAGTTGATGTTGTAACGCTTTAAGTAGTTGATGTTGTTACGCTTGAAGTAGGCTTTAAGTAGTTGATGTTGTAACGCTTTAAGTAGTTGATGTTGTAACGCTTTAAGTAGTTGATGTTGTAACGCTTTACACTTTAAGTAGTTGATGTTGTAACGCTTTAAGTAGTTGATGTTGAAACGCTTTAATTATTTGATGTTGTAACGCTTTAAGAAGTTGATGTTGTAATGCTTTAAGTAGTTGATGTTGTAACGCTTTAAGTAGTTGATGTTGTAACGCTTTAAGTAGTTGATGTTGTAACGCTTTAAGTAGTTGATGTTGTAACGCTTTAAGTAGTTGATGTTGTAACGCTTTAAGTAGTTGATGTTGTAACGCTTTAAGTAGTTGATGTTGTAACGTTTTAAGTAGTTGATCACCAAGTTAATTATAATATACCTGGATTGTGAAGTTGTCGTTGCTATAAAGTTGTTAACGATTTTTTAAAACATTTAATTTTATTTAACGTTAGGATTAATTGAACATTATATCGGAACAGCATAGTCCCTAAATAGTCCAAGTTCTAATGCATAATAAAACGACAAAACAGACTTAATAGTCGAGAAAATATAACTTTTCTAATTATTGACTAAAACAATAATGGAAGTTCGATAAAAACAAGCTTTAAAAACTAAACAAAATGGCATTTGAAGTTCGCGCATATAACGTTAAAGGGAAAATATTCATGACGTTAAGACATCGAGAAGCAAGAAGATAAGTAAGTCAGATATATCAGTTAAACGCCACCGAAATGTAACGAAATGAAACAGAAACAATTTACAAATCATTGAATGGTTTCCTTTATGACTTCGACTGGCACCGCTACACAAGTGTTATATCAACCACTTAGAAAAGTTAAGTTAAGGGAGGAGTTGATGGGACTCGTTTGCCAATTTCCCACATGTCCCGCTATTTAGCAAACTCGTTGGCTGACACATTCGACCAACGATTGTCCAAACCAGTTTTATTTTTAAAGACAACACATTGAAAAACAGTTTGAACGAACATGGATGTCACTCGTACGTGGAACCGCTTATACTATTTAAAAGATACTTTGGAAGCTTTAAGCCAGTTGTAAGAGAGTTTGGTATTATCTTGAATCGCATTGACCGTACTTTGGATGCTTTAAGCCAGTTGTAAGAGAGTTTGGTATTATCTTGAATCGCATTGACCGTACTTTGGATGCTTTAAGCCAGTTGTAAGAGAGTTTGGTATTATCTTGAATCGCATTGACCGTACTTTGGATGCTTTAAGCCAGTTGTAAGAGAGTTTGGTATTATCTTGAATCGCATTGACCTGTACTTTGGATGCTTTAAGCCAGTTGTAAGAGAGTTTGGTATTATCTTAAATCGCATTGACCGTACTTTGGATGCTTTAAGCCAGTTGTAAGAGAGTTTGGTATTATCTTGAATCGCATTGACCGTACTTTGGATGCTTTAAGCCAGTTGTAAGAGAGTTTGGTATTATCTTGAATCGCATTGACCGTACTTTGGATGCTTTAAGCCAGTTGTAAGAGAGTTTGGTATTATCTTGAATCGCATTGACCGTACTTTGGATGCTTTAAGCCAGTTGTAAGAGAGTTTGGTATTATCTTGAATCGCATTGACCGTACTTTGGATGCTTTAAGCCAGTTGTAAGAGAGTTTGGTATTATCTTGAATCGCATTGACCGTACTTTGGATGCTTTAAGCCAGTTGTAAGAGAGTTTGGTATTATCTTGAATCGCATTGACCGTACTTTGGATGCTTTAAGCCAGTTGTAAGAGAGTTTGGTATTATCTTGAATCGCATTGACCGTACTTTGGATGCTTTAAGCCAGTTGTAAGAGAGTTTGGTATTATCTTGAATCGCATTGACCGTACTTTGGATGCTTTAAGCCAGTTGTAAGAGAGTTTGGTATTATCTTAAATCGCGTTGACCGTACTTTGGATGCTTTAAGCCAGTTGTAAGAGAGTTTGGTATTATCTTAAATCGCGTTGACCGTACTTTGGATGCTTTAAGCCAGTTGTAAGAGAGTTTGGTATTATATTGAATCGCGTTGACCGTACTTTGGATGCTTTAAGTTAGTTGTAAGAGAGTTTGGTATTATCTTAAATCGCGTTGACCGTACTTTGGATGCTTTAAGCCAGTTGTAAGAGAGTTTGATATTATCTTAAATCGCGTTGACCGTACTTTGGATGCTTTAAGCCAGTTGTAAGAGAGTTTGGTATTATCTTAAATCGCGTTGACCGTACTTTGGATGCTTTAAGCCAGTTGTAAGAGAGTTTGGTATTATCTTAAATCGCGTTGACCGTACTTTGGATGCTTTAAGCCAGTTGTAAGAGAGTTTGGTATTATATTGAATCGCGTTGACCGTACTTTGGATGCTTTAAGTTAGTTGTAAGAGAGTTTGGTATTATCTTAAATCGCGTTGACCGTACTTTGGATGCTTTAAGCCAGTTGTAAGAGAGTTTGATATTATCTTAAATCGCGTTGACCGTACTTTGGATGCTTTAAGCCAGTTGTAAGAGAGTTTGGTATTATCTTAAATCGCGTTGACCGTACTTTGGATGCTTTAAGCCAGTTGAAAGAGAGTTTGGTATTATCTTAAATCGCGTTGACCGTACTTTGGATGCTTTAAGCCAGTTGTAAGAGAGTTTGGTATTATCTTGAATCGCGTTGACCGTACTTTGGATGCTTTAAGCCAGTTGTAAGAGAGTTTGGTATTATCTTGAATCGCGTTACCGGGAAACGGACCGATTGGCTCTATATATGAGTTAGGAGAGAACATGCACCTGAATATAATATATAGTATTATATAAATATCATATTCATGGGAGGGCGGTAGTAAGAATGCTCACCCTGAGGATATGATTATCACCCCGGCTTCGCCTCGGTCGGTAATCAATTTCCGAATGGTGAACACTTATTTTAAAAAGTTGCTGTGAAAATTATATCATTGGATTTGAAATGACTTGACCAAGACAATGAGTGTTAGTTTATTGAAATCGGTAAAGCAGTTTATTGAAATCGGTAAAACTTTTTTAAAGTTATGGCGAGTTAAAAATAGCAATTTCACCATATTGAGATGATAACGTCACCGAAACAGTACACGCACCAACGCGCATCATTATGTGCATATGAAAATACCTTTACTATCACCCTGCGATTTACTATCACCCTCTAATATCACCCTCACGTCAGACAGTAAGAAATTACACATTGTAATCTATGGCGATTTAGCATGGGCGTTTTATGTGAGGCATAATAAACAAAGAGACACATTGTTCATCACACTGAACAGTTTTAGGAAAGCTTAATTGTATATAACATTAAACTATTTGTGTCATATACCATACGCAAAGAGTATGAAGAGAAAACAATGGAAATCCCCGAGCACGATAAATATAAAAACAAAGATTGCAGTCTTGGTTTGATTGAAACTGATCATGAACGGTAGTGAAAAGTTCTAGCCATCGTTCATGCCCACTACAGCCCGGGTTGAGCAGAACTCAGTATTTCAAATGTCGTATTTCAAATGTCAATGGTACGGCATTTTGAGCCATTCCGAAGATGGTATGCATATGACGGTGAACATGGAACCTTGAACGTGTGTGTTATTTTCATACCATTCCACGGTGGGTGGCGTATGGTCCCAGTTTCTAACAAAATGCTTTGCCCTAAGCGAGAAAACAACGGACGAAATAAACACAATTGAATTTAGTTGGGAGGAGAGGACATGAAGCATGCGTATCACATGTAACAGTCAAAATACTAAATTCCAAAGCAAACAACATAATTGTTATCGTAATTAAACAATACTTAAAGCGTTTAAAGTCTGGAGTAGTGGAAAGGTCATACATGAGTAGTAGTAAACTATATCAAATAACCATCAATACTTCACAATCATTTAAGATGACAATTTAATATACATGATCCTAACTGTCTAACATATATTATTTATACTTTATAATAGAGGAAGGTAATTAACTAGCACGACGTCGTTTGTTATCTTATAATTATTAATAAATGCAAGGTGTGTATGTATATATGTATGCTCGTTCTGTCTTGTTGCTAATATTAAAAAGTAACGTATTTGCGCTTTTTTTCTAATTTAACAGTTTTCAAGTTTTATTTTTTGTTGTTTATTTCACCGTTTGAAAGGAATGCACATTATATATTGCTTCAGTGTCTGAATCTCGCCTAATAACCGGGCTCTGATCTATATATTCCTAAAAGGGCATTTGTTTGAAGAAAATGTTAAACTATTATAATTCATAGCATTATACATATAAACATTCCTCATTATGTCATTAGACCACTCCATATGTGTTTACTGGAACAAGGCCACCCTGTACCCATGTCCTTACGCCCCCACCCACCCTGTTACTGATTTTAATCCTAATTATGAACTTCTTTTTGATCGAAAACCGAAGGTCATTCGACTATTTGGTCTTCGTATTAAAACAAAATTAAGAGACACTGAAATTGACCTAACTTTGATTGCCAAGTACAAAGTACCACAAATTCCACCGTGGACTTCGGAAACACCAACAATTATTTTTGATCTTTGTAATAATAACAAATCCATTACAGATCCTACACTCTTTCAAAGCAAATTTAATGAAATAAAATCGAAATACAGTAACTTTCAACATATATACACAGATGGTTCTAAAGATGGAGACAATGTAGCTGCAGCAGCTGTTGTTCACACACATAGCATAAAGAGCCGCCTGCCTGACAAGGCCTCTATCTTCTCAGCTGAATTTAAGGCAATTAAACTTGCCTGAAGTTTTATTCAGGAATCTGATGATGACCATTTCGTAATCCTTTCTGATTCTCTTTCATCTCTTCAAGCACTGGGTAATATGAAACATGATAACCCAGTTGTGCTTCAACTTTTAGAAAAGTACAATTATGTTATAGTTGATAATGTTATTATTTTTTGCAGGCTTCCTAGCCATGTAGGAATACGAGGTAATTACAGAGATGATACAGCTGCTAAGGCAGCGTTAGATTTACATATATCTAATACCAAATTACCTTATACTGATTTAAAAGTTGTATCACCACATATATTCGTAACTCTTGGCAAGACGCTTGGGACTTGTCGGTGAACAATAAACTCCATTCCATTAAACCGTTACTCGGAGAATGGCGTCCTTCTAGTAGACCCACCCATTCGTCGAGAAAAAGTTGTCCTAGCTAGGGTCAGGTTAGGGCATACACGCTGTTCTCATCCATATGTTGCCAGAATGTATACCCTGTTTTGCACCGTTAACGGTCAAACATGTCTTGTTGGATATGTAGATTTTTATCCTATGCGACAAAGATACTACACAGTTAATACTTTAAAAGAGTTATTTGATACTTTAGATTTTAGTCTTGTTTTAGATTTCCTTACATAAATCAGACTTTATAAATCAATATAATATTTTCCTATATATATTAACGTTTTCAAGCCCGTTTGCGGTCATTTGTTGATTTACATATATACATAATTTATATTGCTACCATATCATCCCTTATTTGTAGATAGTTTTATCTTGATACGTTTACGTTATTTTTTATTTACTACTTCATTCTTCCATGATTCATCGGTTTTTGCGCACAATATGACCTATTTATGTGTCGACGTGTCGTAAAACATCATTCATTCATTCATTTATTGTTTAATTTTTGAAAATTCAGGAATCAGCCTGGTTTGTAGATCAAAATACCTGTAGAAGGCCTTAATAAATTGCGGAGTAAACATTTCCATACCTCTACTCTCAGCATCTATGACTTTTCCACACTTTACACCACTCTACCACATAACCTGCTCAAAGAAAAAATGATTCAGCTTACACAGAATACATTTCACAAAGAAGGAATTACTTTATTGCCTTGCAATACTGTCAGAGCTTTCATTACAAACACCACTAAAGATGGATATAACAAGTGGACTCGCGCTGATGTTTGTAGGGATTTTTTTTTTTGTTTAGACATCATCTTTATTAGACACGGTAAAACAGTTTCATACGGGTCCTAACTTTGCGCCGCTTGACGCAGGTTTGTTTTTATACTCTTATGAAAGATGTTATGTTGAGTTTATCACTTGCTAGCCAAGGGGACATTACTGACGAGTTTAATAGTACATCTCGGTATCTATACGACACACTCAATATTGATAATCCATTCTCTACTCAAATGGTCACTAATATGTATCCGTCAGCGCCCACGTTGCATAAAGCCAACAGTTCGAACGGATACCATAGGAACATTCCTCGATCTTCATTCTCTCGATTTCAAATGATTACATATGTACTAAAATCTGTGATAAGAGAGGTAAGCGAGAGATGACGTTTACATTGACATCTTTAACTACCCACATTTAGATGGGAACGTACCTCTTGGTGCATCATACGGGATTTATATCTCCCATCTCATTCCATTCGCTATATCTTGTAACGGACGTCAATGATCGAAATCAAGTTATTACAAATAAACTTCAACTATGTAACTTTTTCTTAAAGTGCTATCACCGCAACGAAAGCTTACTAGAGAAATACAACCTAAAAACTGCGAATTTGAATTTCGCCTCCTTTATTGCATGGAGACGTGGTCTATAAACACCGAAAATTATAGGGGATCTGACGGGGTTCTGAAAAAATTACAAAATTAAGAAATTCGTCAAAAAAGGATTCGACCCATTAGTATTGCAACGCAGTTCATGATTGACCCCTCACTACGCTTCTCTTTTATCTTGTGCGATGACCAGACAACTTAGTGGGACTCTATGATAGCACCTTCTGAAACCCTGAAAGGGGAGGTAGATACGTGAAAATTTGTCCCTCAGGCATTTTGATCGTATCCTAGATTGGTTTTCTCTTTGGGTGCAACTGATGTGGTTGTTAGTACCGTTTTGTATACATCCTGATTTGTTTCTAAATATGTATATTTATATATCATTACAACAACATTTAAGGTTATCGTTTTCTAATTTTTGATGGGGTATACCTTTATTTAAACTGTCTTGTGTTTAATGTGTGCATTGGAGACAGAATTATAACGATGTTGTTTATATATACAATCAATTTAAGCTAACCAGTAGGCCATATTGCCTACTGATGTATACCCTTCTGATCTTTCCAAGTCGGTATCCCTGTCTTCACCATTCTATTGTTTTGTGTATTGTCCTTTTCATTTTCTATTTAATTTGCTCTTAGTTTATGGTACTGAGCGGACCTACGATGCCATTGCGTTGGGTGCTGTGGTTTCTAATGGTCATTTTTTCTCATTTTCGACTTGAACTGTAGGTACCTCATAGAAAATCAGTGGGCAAATGAGTCTTCGCAAAATGAAGTTCTGGTATATCCATAACTTGAACTTTCAAGGTAGTCATGTCTTCACATTCCGGAGACCATCATTTACCTGATCCTTCATCCGCATGATTTCATCCCGATATGTACATATGCGTGACAATGTACGCACGACTCATGGGTCAAGTCTAATATAACAACTTTGTTGTGCAATTTGGCAGTTGGTTGCTTTGATGCAAGCATGTTCTCTATAACAATAGCATGAACATTATCTGCTTTATAATGATAATCACGGTTTAATTTAGGTTTGGTTAATTGATTTAGGGGTTAACAAAGAGAATACTTTAAATTATTTGGTCTCTTTAAGTTGATAATTAACTGTAACGAAGCGTGCTTGTGCATGGACACGCAAACACCCCATTGAGTTAATATTCATTCATATTGCCTTTCAAAAAATGCAGTGCAAATTATTCATAACAGAGCCGATTCGTATTTACTTAAAGAGTTGTTCTAGTGCGGCGAATATTTTAAATCCGTGAACGTCATCAGACCATTGATGTATAATTACGGGAAAAAAAAGCGGAAAACAGTGACATTTAGGCAAGTGGTCTATTTTTTTTCTTGATAGAATATCAATATATAAAAGCGATTAAGATTATCAAAGGTACTCGAGACAAACGTGTAAATTGCCTTATACAACACGAGTCTACATCCATTCGCCCTTTTAACTAAAGTCGCAATATATCGAGAAAACTAAATGGATTGAAAAACAGAAACGTTTGACTTTGAACTTAAACAAATCTAATATGTTGTCTTATTTCACAGGTCTATGGGACACAAAAGACGGATTTTACTATGATCATGTGAGAAATAACCAACGTAGTCAGCCCCTGAAGATCAAGTCTATAGTAGGGTTGGTGCCTTTGTTCTGTACCCTCGTATTAAAAGACTCAGATTTCCACCAGCATCCAGGCTTCCACAAGAGGACAAAGTGGTTCATGGAGAAGCGCGTAGATTTGGCAAAGCGAGTAAGTGTTATGTTCGTTTCTAGCGGACCCACTGTATGTTGCTAGGGCGAATAAGTGGTATCCTTGTTTCTGAACCCACTGTATGCTGGCAAAGCGAGTATGTGTTACGTTTTTTTTCTGGTTGACCCACTGTATGTTTGATAAGATAGTAAACGATATCCATGTTTCTGGCGGATCCACTGTACGTTGGCAAAGCGAGTGAGCGTTATGTACGTTTCTGGCGCACCCACTGTCTATTGGCAAAACGTGTAAGTTGTATGAATGTTTCTGGCTGACCCATCCTATGTTTGCAAAGCGAGTAAGAGTTTTTTGTTTCTGGCCGATCCACTGTATGTTGACAAAGCGAGTAAGAGTTGTTTGTTTTTGGCCGACCCACTGTATGTTGACAAACAAGTAAGTGTTGTTTGTTTTGGCAGACCCACTGTATGTTGACAAAGCGAGTGTGTTGTTAGTTTTTGGCCGATCCACTGTATGTTGACAAAGCGAGTAAAAAAGCTCTTTCTCAACATACAGTGGGTCGGTCGGAAACAAACAACACTTACTCGCTTTGTCAACATACAGTGGGTTGGCCAGAAACAAACAACACATTTTTTTACGGCTCAATATGCATCGTATTTATTACCACTCTATGGATACACTATTATAATTGCAACGCAAGTATTAAAGTGGTTTGATTGTTTTTGGCGGAACTTATTTATGACGTCAATTCATTCATAATTCAGTGACGTGCATATACGCACTCTCGGAGTGTTTTCAAACTTGAGTTAATATGTTGAGTTACTCGCATTCGCGTAAATCGCGCTGTTTCTGTATCTTCATTTGCTTTGGGGTGTTTTCAAACTTGAGTTGATATATTCAATTTCTTTAACTAGTGTCTTCAATCTGTTGAACTGTTTTGAAAAGTTTAATGCTTTGCATATCTCCGGTGTAAAGTGACGCTTTAGCACTGTTCAATAGTATTGATATCATTATACATTAATTACCTTTCCAGATATCATTCATGACAAGAGGGACGCACCAAGAAGGATCATTGCTGTTGTCTGTAGTCAACAAGGAGAAATTGGTGCAGCTATTGAAGATCATGCTGGACGAAGATCAGTTCCTTTCGTCATACGGAATTCGATCGCTTTCAAAGGTACCCTTTCATCAAATGATTAATTTATACCTGTGAAGGTAGACTATTCAATCTGTATGTAAGGTATTCGATAATCTAAAGGTATTTAAATAGTTTTGGTTCTTAGCAGGGACTGTAGCAGTTTAACCGACAACGTTTTTTGAGACCATTTTATGGGTTTGTGTAACAAACATTTAATGTTCAGTTGACAAAGTGTTTATTGTGACGACTCTTGAATCTTCTGAGTACATTTTTTACGGCTGAATATGCATCGTATGTATTACCACTCTATGGATACACTGTGTTATAATTGCGACGACTTTATGGATATATAATTGCGACGACTTTATGGATATATATCTTGTATCGGTTCAATGGACTGCGTTGTTATTGCTTTTATATTGTTATATGACTGTGTATATAATTTGTACTGTCGGTAGAAATAGACTATATGGGTACTTACGTAAAATACAAACGCACAACAGAAAGTTGTTCATTTAAGGCTTTGCTATCATTCTTGTTCTAGAAACAATAAAGAAATATCAGACAAGATTTGTATTCAAACTTGCTAAATTATGAATATGCTTTTTAGCTCTACTGGCCAAAGGCTAGAAGAGCTTATGGGATGCCGAGTTGTCCGTCGTCGTCCGTCGTCCGTTGTCCGTTGTTAACTTTTGTCTCGTTAAGACGATAGGGCTTTATTTTTCATCTGATCTTTACCATACTTTAACAGGTTGTTAATATCAATGAAAGCTCGGATGAGTTCGAAAACCAGCCAGATCGGACAAGTTACAGCGGAGTTATGGCCCTTGATTTAGTTAAAAATGCTATATTGCTAAATTTTGCCTCGTTAAGACGATAGGGCCTTCATTTTTCATCCTATCTTTACCAAACTTTACCACATTGTTAATATCAATAAAAGCTCGAACATGTTCGAAAACCAGCCAGATCGGACCAGTATCAGCTGAGTTGCAGCCCTTGATTTAGTTAAAAATGCTATATTTTGCATCGTTAAGCCGATAGGGGCTTCATTGTTCATCCGATCTTTACCAATCTTTATCAGATTGTTAATGTCGTTGAAAGCTCGAACAAGTTTGAAAAACAGCCATATCGGACCTGTAACAGCGAAGTTATGGCCCTTGATTAAGACGATAGGGGCTTCATTGCTAATCCGATCTTTACCAAACTTGATCAGGTTGTTAATTTCAATGAAAGCTTGGACAAGTTCGAAAACCAGCCATATCGGTCTAGTAACAGCTGAGTTATGGCCCTTGATTTAGTTCAAAATGATACATTTTGCCTCGTTCAAACTATAGGGGCTTCATTGTTCATCCGATCTTTACCAAACCTTATCAGATTGTTAATATCAATGAAAGCTTGGACAAGTTCGAAAACCAGCCATATCGGACCAGTAACATCGGAGTTATGGCCCTTGATTTACTTCAAAATGATATATTTGCCTCGTTAAGACGATAGAGCCTTCATTTTTCATCCGCTCTTTACCAAACTTCATCAGATTGTTAATGTCTATAAAAGCTTGGTCAAGTTCGAAAACCAACCAGATCAGACCATTAACAGCGGAGTTATGGCCCTTGATTTTGTTAAAAATGCTATAATTTGCCTCGTCATGTGATAGGGCCTTCATTTTGCATCTAATCTTTGCCAAACTTTGCCAGATTTTACGACTGTCTTTCTTATATTATTTTAAGTTTTATTTTATTACTATTTTTTTTTTTTTTATTATTATTTTTTTTTTTTTTTTTAAATTTTTTATTTTATTTTTTTTTTTATTTTTTTTTTTGAACTTTTTTTTTTGAATTATCATTAATTTTTTTTTTTAATAATTTTTTTTTTAATTATTATTATTATTATTAATTTTTTTCATATTTTTTTTTTTGAAATTATTCCTTTTTTCATATAATTATATATATAAATTTTTTTATATAGCTCTATGTTGGACCCAACAGTCGGACCAGTAACAGAGGAGTTATGGCTCTTGATTTAGTTAAAAATGCTATATTTTGCTTCGTTAATACGGTATGGCCTTCATTTTTCATCTGATCTTTACCAAACTTTACCAGATTCTTTAGTTATGGCCCTTGATATAGTTAAAAAGCTGCCCGAAACTTTCAAAAAAACGTAAATGGCAGACACTCGTTTCATTGATGTTATAAAAGCCGCCATGTTAGCCAGTAGAGCACAGGCCCTCTTGGGCCTCTTGGGCCTCTTGTTTAAATTACAAAGTTGTGTTTAGCCTCCGTGGTGCCACTGAGTTCCGTCGGTGTGTTCTTGGGCAAGAGACTTTTTCTTAGCCTCGTCCGTCGGATGGGGACGTCGGATGGGGACGTAAACCGGGCGGTCCCTTGTATCGGTCTATCCTCCGAGCACGTTAAAGAACCATAAGAAAATGTTATATAATAAGAGTACGGCAGGCTCCCGGATTTCTATGTATCCTTCCCCTCTCTCTGGGGCGGCTATAAATAACCTATACTGTGTTGATGAGCCGTTAAATAACATCCAGTTCAATTCTTACCCAAGACGGTATCTAATATAGCAATGTAACACAACGAAAAAAACTACCAGCGGCCCTCAATTTATATACCCGAGTTGATCAGTCATGGAGCATGCAGTCAGTAAATAAACAAGTACATTCCTTAATATTACATAACTAGACCAAGCATGTTTAAATTTGTGGAATTGTTGCAGTCATTAAACAAAAATATTATTATTTAAGTAAATTCATTCCCGATGCACCTGTATTAAGGCTATATAGCTACATCCAATTTAACACTAAAAACACCAGATATCTTATTTCAGAACATCCTCGTTTATCATCGACATACCATAATATGTGTAGGGTGGGGGACTATAGGTTCGCCGCTTCTCCTCCTAAACCGCTTGTTGGATGTTGGTAGGATGTCTAGTTATGCATATCACGTTTGTGCGTTTCAGTTATATACTTTTTGACGTAGTTATGGCCCTTTGACATTTTAACTTTAAATGTGTTGTCGCCGCTACCCTTCCTAAACCCAATGTTGGATCAAAATAAGTATGTTCCTGCCACAACAAGCTCAATATGAATGATATTGACCTACATTTTTGGACTAAGTTAATTAACACTGAAGATTTTATATGTGACTGACAGCGCTTCAGCGATGCATCCCCTGTCCAATGGACACATTTTCTAGTTTTACTATTGCTTTCGTCTTTTCTTGTTACGTAAAAACCATTTTCCACAAATCCGTAATGTTATCCAAAAATGATCCCTATCTACTTCCAAACATATCTTAACAAGGTTGCACCCAATCCACTATCAAACTTATTTTAACTAGGTTGTGCAGTGGGGGAGACATTTGTTTTTTCTCAAAAAACTCTCTAGTTAAAATCATGTTTGCCCGAACGAGACCAGTCAAAACAATTTGGCCCGACTCCAAACTTTCTTTTGAAGTGCAAAGTATGTTTTTTAGCTCTACCGGCCAAGCGCCAGCAGAGCTTATGGGATGGCGAGTTGTCCGTCGTCCGTCCGTCCATCGTCCGTTGTTCGTCGTTAACTTTTGTCTCTTTAAGACGATAGGGCCTTCATTTTTCATGGTAAAGTTTAGTAAAGATCGAATGAAAAATAAAGGACCTATCGTCGATTGCTAATGTCGAGGAAAGCTCGGATAAGTTCGAAAACCAGCCAGATCGGACCAGTAACAGCGGAGTTATGGCCCTTGATTTTGTTAAAAATGCTATATTTTTCCCAGAACTTTCAGAAAAACGTAAATTGCAGTCACTCGCTTCAGCCATGTTTTTTAGCCAGTAGAGGAAAGGAATCCGACATACATGGAATGAATAAAAAGAATTTTCCTAAATTCCTAACCATCTGAAAAATCTAAGGTCAGGTTTGGGCTAAGATATTTTTAGTTTGGACTAACTAACCTAAATAAATAAAAACAAATGTCCAAAGTAAATGGTGTTTCGTTTGAGTGTTTACCACTCGATTAGCGGCACTCCGTATCATGTTAGAGATTGGTTTATTTATTGCACGCGCATGTGTGTATTTTAGGAGCATAAGGACAAACCTTTCACATTGCACGTTGGCGACACCTCATACAGCGTACAGTACGAACCGGGCGAGTCAAAGTCGAAGTTATTTGGGGGTAACAGCAACTGGAGGGGGCCTATCTGGCTACCAAGTAAGTATACAACATATAGCTCTACATGTACTCTTTTTTTGCGCCATTACATTGAGCACGTCTGTTAATCCCACTGCTCCGTCAACAGCGTCAAAGACGTTTAACGTTAGAGTCGGATAGTATCATCGGCGTAGCTACTATGAGGCCATATAGGCCTATACATCCGTTTGAAAATGAAAAAAATAAATGGAAAGACCAGAAATGCAATAATAACTGAAGTCGGAGTGGCGTGGGGGCGTTAAGGATAAACATTAGTTTCTTATTTTGTTTTAAAGTGCAGGTAATTCAACTTTGTCAAATGTTAATTCACACATTTGTCAAAATATACTTCGAAGACCACTGTCAGATATACGCCATTTGCCCAAAACGCACCATTACAATAACTAAGTTAAAAAAAATACGCTCCCCGCGGACCCCTCAAGTTTGTCAGGCCTACATGTATATATGCATTTCAGGTCAGCTACGGCCCTGAGTATCGGGATTCTCTCTCTCTCTCTCTCTCTCTCTCTCTCTCAGTGATGTTGTTTAAACGTATGCCTTGTTTTCCAGTGAATTACCTTATAGTAGAAAACCTGCGACGCTTCGACTATTTCTATGGAGATGACCTTAAGGTGGAGTGTCCCACAGGCTCTGGGAATCTCATGCGATTAAGTGAGGTAGCCGACGACTTGTCAGGGCGCCTCATTAACCTGTTCAAACCAGATATCAATGGAAAACGACCATGTCACGGTAAATTATAACAAATTACTTTTAGGGTGCAATATCAGTATGTTCAAACCAGATACGACTGTATAAATAACCGATGATCTCTTGTGCTGTTGTATTGTTATATCTGTATTATACTGAACATTATTTGTATAATCTTTCACCACCCGGTTGATCGAACAGCTAGTAACTTATATTTTGTAAAATGTCTGATGGAGACGACGAAGATGAAGATGTACGTCTAATTACGGTCCTCTGTGAAATGGGTGAATATACAACAAAGACAAAAAAGGCATGTGTACATTGATAATTTTTTTTTTTATCTTTGTTACATGAGTGAAAACTTTTTTTTATATAACGTAACGTAAACGCATTTGGGGGATATCAGTGCATTCTCAAAAGATATTTAAGATCTATTTAATAGATTTTCTGGTTTAATTTTGATAGCAATGCCCTTTAAAAACTGTTATGATCGAATTCGTATACAGTGATAATCTATAGGGTGTACTCTCATGTAGTTATCGATGAGAAGAGACTGCGCATGTTACGTTGTTCTATAATGTAGATGTGGGAGCATTTTACGCTATGCTGTATATGAGGGGGCGTTTTACGTTAGGCTGTAGATGAGGGGGCTGTTTATACTAGGCTGTAGATGAGGGGGCGTTCACGTTAGGCTGTAGATGAGGGGGCGTTTTACGTTAGGTTGTAGATGTGGGGGCGTTCACGTTAGGTTGTAGATGTGGGGGCGTTCACGTTAGGCTGTAGATTTGGGGGCGTTCACTTTCGGCTGTAGATGTGGGGGCGTTCACGTTAGGCTGTAGATGTGGGGGCGTTCACGTTAGGCTGTAGATGTGGGGCGTTCATGTTAGGCTGTAGATGTGGGGGCGTTCACGTTAGGCTGTAGATGATCATGTGGAAGCGTTTTACGTTAGGTTGTAGATATGGGGTCGTTTTACGTTAGGTTATGGATGTAGGAGGGTTTTACGTTAGGTTGTAGATATGGGATTGTTTTACGTTAGGTTATGGATGTAGGAGGGTTTTACGTTAGGTTGTAGATGTGGGAGCGTTTTACGTGTAAGTTAGGTAGATGAGGATTAAGAATATACGCTCATACAAATTGTTGTCAATGTATAGCAACAAAACTTATTTTGATTTTTCAGGCGAAGATGACGTCTACGCCAATGATCCACATTTCAAAGACAATTGTCTGTTCTATGAATATTTCAACGGGGATACAGGGAAAGGTTGTGGAGCGAGGTAAGTCCTGCATCTAATTGTTCGTTAAAGAAACTAATCCGCCAAACAACGGCCAAATTACACTACAAACCCGTTTTTCCGAAACTCTTTCCAGATGTTCATGTATAATAATGTATATATGCCGATTAAAAGTATAGATTTATTTACGGGTTCTTAAATTTTCCCTGATTGAATATGCTTAAAATGAATTATGTGTTGGTAACTTTCAATTCGATTTTTGGGGTTTGTCATGGCTTGTAAAAGGCGTTTGTATTGTTTCCATATGGTTCGGATTCTCAAAATATGTAAGTTATATACACCTTGTCGTATTACTGACGATTGTTGTGGTGGTAGGTTTAGAAACGGTGTACATTTGTTATGCATTTGCCTGTTGACGGCGGGATATGAACTTTAAAATATATATTTTTCCGCCATATGTTGCATCTTTTTTGGATTCTTTAGGCGTAATATTTTATTAATTAAAGTGCAAACTGATACAAGAAAATAATATTTGCCTTTATATTTTGATTAAGAATCCTACTTTTAGAATACTAGTCATCACGCCGTGATCGTTCTCTAGTAAAATAAAAGTCAATACGTTCATATTTATATTACTTCTTCTATTTACACTTACATGTTAATTGTATGTAAAGCAGTCAAAAGAACAAAGAAATCGGAAAGGTTTCTTTAACTCTGTCATTATATCATCAGTTTATTTTTATATATCATTATGTATTACTTGCCTGTATTAAATACACTCAGTACATTTGAAAACGCAACACTTGGTATATTTTGAAATTTCTAAAGATGTTAAAGATGTTAAAGTTGACCATGTTTTAACCGAAAGAATTTAAAGCAAATCGTATGCCACTGTTTATTGCCATATTTTTACCTATGGGACAAAGAGACTTGTATACTGACATAAAATGCAATCTTGATTTGAACAAAAAAACAGCGGACTGAAAATAATCGAAAATCAAAACTGTTTGCGTTTTAAAATGACCGAGTATACATGCTATTACACTACATCCGTGGCCAAGCGGTTAAAGTCACTGACTTCAAATCACTTTCCCCGCACCACTGTGGGTTGGAGCCCTCATGGGACCAGGAATCTTTATGTGAGGAAGCTATCCAGCTGGTCGGCGTCGGTGGTCCTACCCAGGTGTCCACCTATGCACACAACTTGTCCAGAGAAGCACATGGGGTTTTCTTCCACCAATGGAAGCTGGAAAGCCGCCATATGACATTAGCTGTTGGTGCGACTATAAAGTGCAATTTAGTTGGAAAACCATTTAAATCAGACGTTAACCGGACAGTCCCGTATCTAAGCCTATCCCTCAAGCATATTAAAGGACCATAGGAATATATTCGTTAATAAGAGTATGAAAGGTTTGCAGATTCCTATGTATCCTTCTCTTCTCTCTGGGGCGGCTCTGAATAACCTATAATGTGTTGACAAGCAGTTAAACAATAGTCAATTTCAATTTATTCTTAACAATTTAATTTATGTGACATATAACGCAGCTCTGTGTAATTTGATGCTTTTCCATTGTAGCCACCAGACTGGATGGACAGCGTTGATTGTGAATCTACTAGAGGCATGTTCCCGAGACCTTGACCTTGATGGAAGTTGTGATTGAGAACAATAAACTAAAAGCATTATATTCCGGTTAAACCGGATACACCTGACTTTACAGGCGCAGATGGCCGTGTTTATATTTGTGGGGGAAAGATTATATATGTTGGTTAAATCGTGAATAACTTGTAGAATGGTTGTTGTACGTAATACATTGCGCTGACGGTTGTTGTGCGTGATCCATTGCGCTGACGATTGTTCTGCGTGATCCTTTGCGCTGACGATTGTTGTGGTGCGTGATCCATTGCGCTGACGATTCTGGTGGTGATCCATTGTGCGTGCTCCATTGCGCTGATGGTTGTATATGTTTCTGGGTTAAACTAAGGCTCGCCAAGTGTTCTTTTTCTGATGGATGCGTAGTTGTGTGTGAAGACTTAAAAAAATTCTAGTAAACAAGATCCAAATCATGCGACGGGCTAAAGATTCAAATGTGCTAATGCTGTGGGTAAATATTATATATTTTGTTAATCAGTATATCTCTGAGGCAGGTGTTTTTTTCAAGAGCCTGTTTGTAAGTGTGAATGCAGATTATATATTCTGGTTAAACCATAGTCTGACATGATATTTAAAAGACGCTGACTGACGTTGTTGTAGTCGTGAATGAAGCTTATCCTGGTTTAACCGGATTCGAAAACAGATATGTTCACTATTTTTTTACAATCAAACCAAGCAAACGTGTTATTGTATTACTACATTCGCTTGCTGTTTGTGTACTCATTATGACATAGACTTCACAATTGTTGCTATTGGAAACGGAATGCGAGAAGTCACTTATTTGTTACATTAATCTCAAATTATCCTACTAAGTATTTTATGCAGCTACGTGGTTTAATATATGATAATCAATAGTAACTTGATATATTGTTTTTTGCTACTGCTAAAACGTTTCCATGAAATGCTATTATCGTTTGTAAACGTAAACCTTTATCTCTCCGGTACCATATCAGGGTGGCCACGGACTCTGGAAAACAAAGGAAATGTGAAAAATAAATTCTGTACAGGGAAAAGTCAGAGAATTGGAAAGAAAATGCAAAAATCAAGGAAAAGTCGGGAAATTTTATATTGCATTAACTTGCACAAAACAAAAATTAATGTTGAACATGGAATTGACCCTCTTGGGTTAGAAGAAAGAACAAATTAAATGTTTAAAAAAACTTTCCATATTAATGCACCAATTATACGCAGTTTAGATGGTATTTATTTTCTTAAATGGTTTGAATATGAAATAAAGAAACATTAAAAAATGCGTACAAAATCTGTATATGCTCATATGTATGACATTTGGTGGTGAAAGCTTGGTTCTAAGGGCAGGATGGAGGTCGTAATTGTTATCATCTTAATCAGGGAAACCCATTGCTGGGTCAGGGAAAAATAAGGGAAATATTAGGGAATTTTATTTGGAGATTCCTGTGGCCACCCTGCATTAAGGTGTCTGAGAGAAATAGGAACATTTCTAGTCGTTTGTATCGCTGCCATTTTTAACCTCTATACCTCCGCCTTTTGACAGATAGTTTTTAGCACTACCAAGGCCAGAAGACCTTATGGGATGCCGAGTTGTCCGTCGTCCGTCGTAAGTCGTTAACTTTTGTCTCGTTAAGACGATAGGGCCTTCATTTTTCATCGGATCTTTACCAATCTTTACCAGATCGTTAATATCAATGACAGCTCGGTCAGTTTCAAAAAACCAGCCAAATCGGCTCCGTAACAGCTGAGTTATGACCCTTGATTTAGTAGCTATATTTTGCCTCGTTATTTTGATATTTTGCCAAGACGATAGGGGCCATCATTTTTCATCCGATCTTTACCAAACGTTACCAGATTGTTAATATCAATGACAGCTCGGACAAATTCGAAAACCAGCCAGACTGGACCATTCTACACCGGAGTTATAGCCCTTGATTTTCTGT